>JAZDUA010000049.1:3535000-3840000 GCA_038098605.1 Gryllus longicercus
AGCATGCGCAAAATAAAGAATATCGCAAAACGAATTACAATTATTCGTATGTGAGTATTCTTCCGAGTGTTTTGGTTAGAATATTTTTCTTCTTCTTCTTCTTCTTCTTCTTCTTCTTCTTCTTCTTCTTCTTCTTCTTCTTCTTCTTCTTCTTCTTCTTCTTCTTCTTCTTCTTCTTCTTCTTCTTCTGCTTTCATGGATTAGTGCGATGCCTGTTCCAACCTCTCGGTCCATCTTTTTCTTGGGCGTCCTGGATTTCTGGTTAGAATAATATACATTTAAATTAAGACATATTTCGATATTAACTCTTGCAATATCAATATAGAAATTATCCTGTAGGTACAAACGAAGTTGTGGAGTCCATCGCTTAAATGTTTATTTTTTGAAGGTATTAACGATTTTGATAATTTAATAAATTCATATACTTATTAATAAAAATGTAGCTCATCCAGATAAAGGTCTATAATACTAGAGGTCTAAAAACTATCCTTACTCACTTCTCAAAGTAAATTTGAAAGAATTAACAAATTATTAATTAAAAATTATGTATAACGTAAAAAACCTAAAATTCAAACTCACTGTCAACGTTGTTGTGGTTGTTTTTTGAAAGTTTTGTCGTGATCGAATCCCAAAACCGCACATGTTTTAGCGTATTCTCGCCCGGTATTCCGCGAAATCAATTTTTGGCCCGTGAGAGAGACCCGTTTTCCAGCCCCAAAAGTGAAATTCCGTCCGTTCTGGCAACCCGGTATGTCTGGAGGTCGGTCGGGAGGCTAGTATTTGTCCTGACTGGGGCTGAGCCCTGTTGGTGGGAGATACCTGGTTGAGAAAACCCCCGTTAGCCGACAGTGGGCGGCGCCAGATCTTGCCATCCAGCTGGTGATGGCAATCGCCACTTCCCGAGCAAAACATGCACTACACGTACGAGACTAATGACCATAGTAGTTGACGCGCCCGGAATCATTATCAATCATTCGGTAAGCGCAGGTGTATGTCCACGTGGTCGCAGACGACAAAGTCACGACGACAAAAAAATGTATTCCTTTAGTAAAAAAATGTCCATTTCTGGATCTACAAATAAAATATGTCGGCATTGCTACATAAATAAGTTTATTGACTGAAAATGTATTATATTTGTTACCCAAAGAAACTTGTATCTTCCTAACAAAGTCAGGTGTTAAACAAAAATTTACCGAAACTAAAAACTTACAAACTTTGCCCAAATATGTTCTGAATGTTTAGTTTCCGTAAATACTTAAATAGCGCAACGGCTCAGTTCTGAAATTTATTAAAACCACTTCACTTTCGAAAGTTGTAAATGCTGAATTTTAGGAACGTTACAACAGAAACTCAGCTGGTTGATGTAGTGATAAAGTTAAATTGAAGTAGTGGTTAAGTTGCAAAACCTAAGTTTCAGTCAGAAAATGAATGTTGGAGAATTGGAGTTACGTTTGGAGAGTTGAAAAAACGACTTAATACACTACTATTATATACGAATCAAAATAAAACAATAAATAATTTTCCTAATACTATTAGTGTAGTATTCTATTCATTACTGTCACAATTTGGAACAGGAATAAATTTGTGCTCCCAATGATAAAAAACTTATAGAATATTATGTCATTTTCTTTATTTTTATGATATTTGATGTCTTTGTCTCCAATTAGAGAGTCAGTTTCTTGACAATGTCCATAAAAATTTGAGTGATCGAGATTTTTACCATATAGGATTTAGAATATCGTCAAATATGGAGGTAGCAAAAATTCAAAAACACTACTTTCGCAATCAATGAACCTTCCGGCGGGCCCGCGCCCGCTGCCATGCAGCCTCTGAGGTTTTATTGTCCTCAAAGGGAGTATGGCGATTTGGCATGTCAGGGGACATCAGTATTCTCACTTGACAACATCCTAAACGAAACGCGGGAATCGGACTTCTTGTGTGTTCTGCCCACCAGTCGAAAAGGAGATTTGAAGATGAAACTGTTCTGACTGTGGCATTCCGTGCATAAGCGCGCCCACTCCTGCATTTTTAATTAATTTTTAATTAATCTATTTATTGCTGTCACAATTTGGAAAACGAATAAATTTATATTCTCCCGATGATAAAAGAATTATAGAATATTATGTCATTTTCTTTCATTTCAAACTAGTTGATTTTGTTTTTATCTTCTTCATTATATTTTGTTCTATAAGGTTTTCTAAAACTGTGTTATTCATTATTCTATATATAAAACTAACTACATTTCTGTTGTTCGTATAATTTGTTAACATTAAAATAGTTGAATAGTTGCGAGTTTTTATTCTTCATTGTTCAATTCAATAATAGAAGATGTGAGGGTGCAAAAGACTGATTATCGAGGCAGCATGCAGTGCACTTCCTCGCGCTCGATTTTGTATGAAAGGCACGCCTACCGGAACGTTGAGATAACAAAGCTGGTAAAAACAAATAAAATAATAAAACGATAGTTCGATAATAGAATTTTTAAATAAGAAATAAACATATAAATAAGTAAATAAAGATTTGCCTGGAGGCGGGGTGGCTGGAGACGGAGTGGCTGAAGGCGGGGTGGCTGGTAACGGGGTGGCTGAGGTAGGGTGGCCGGAGGCGAAGAGGCTAAAGGCGGAGTGACTGAAAGTGGAGTGGCTGAAGGCGGGGTGGCTGGAGGAGGGGTGGCTGGTGCGGGATGGCTGGAGGCGGGGTGGCTGAAGGAAGAGAGGCTGAAGGCGGGGTGGCTGAAGGCGGGGTGGCTGGAGGAGGGGTGGCTGGTGCGGTGTGGCTGGAGGCGGGGTGGCTGAAGGAAGAGAAGCTGAAGGTGGGGTGGCTGGTAGCGGGGTGGCTGGAGGCGTGGTGGCTGAAGCCGGACTGGCTGAAGGCGGGGTGGCTGGAGGCGAAATGGCTGGAGGTCAAGTGACTGGAGGCGGAGTGGCTGATGGCGGGATGGCTTGGCGGTTATTTAGGGAAAGTTAAATGAAGCAAGTGATAATTCGCATAAAACATGATCTAATAATAAGAGCATAAAGGCAAAGGTGTCCTCCTTTCGCAGCTTGATATTCTTCTTACCCAAGAGCAGCCTTAAACCTACATCTTCTATTACCTATCAGGATTGTTTCTGATGCATAATATTATGTACTTTATTATAACTGGAACCGTAAAATCTAAATAAATATTCGATTTTCCGGACATGTACTATCTGGTTATACAAAACTTTAACTTAATTTTCTGCTAATTAGTAAACAAAGCATTCAATGAGAAATCATGCCAAAGCAAGGAATTTATTCTGATGTATGTCAAAAGGTTAATTGTCTTGCGTGCGTTCAATGTTATCATATCAGATATTACGGTGGTCATATTCATGAAAACGTTTTTTTTAGGTCAATAATATCATGGGCTTTTGTTGAGTGCTTCCTCTCTTCATGATCAAAAGGAATTTAAGGTGTGAATGCTATGAATTTTACCTATAACTACACCTTGCTAACAAATTGCTAATAGATAATTATGAAGCCTTTACATGAAAATAAAGGTCAGTCTGAAAATATGTCAACCATTGCTTAATAGCTAGGTTGAGATATTCTTGGTTTCATTTTCGTAGAACGAATTCACACGACCAAATATTTGAAAGTGTTGGAATACAGATTTTGATAAGCACATTCACTTCGGTTTATTTTTTCTTAGTAATTGATAATACGTATTTTTTAAAATACGTGTTATGTAAATGAAGTGGTCTGTATTTTAATAATCTTTATGGTTTCAAAATTGTACTGACGTTCTAGACACAATACACACATAATACCCACTTACAGGTACATTCCAACGTAGAAAAGTTCATTAAACATTTACTTATTACATTAACAGACTATGAGAATCCACAGAACGAATCAAATTACGTTCCTATGATAAGTAGCCACAGTCTTTTAAAAATAGAAAGTCGTATTGTGACCAAAACGACTTCACGAATAGCCTTAATAAGTGTTGTCGAAATTTCCTCAACATTGATCAGAATTAATTTGATTAACATTATGCTTTCCGTTTGTAAAAGAATGTTGAGTCAATCGTGCTGTATAATTTTACTTAAAAAAGGTGAGTTTTTGAGACTTGCAAAAGTTCAATTTTTTTCGGTATCGTACTATGAAAATATTGAAGGTAAAGAAATTTCCTTAGCAAAATCAGATGTTTGAAGAGAGATTTTGAAATATAATTAAGTACAGTTTTCAAAAATATGACTATTTGCATGCAAATTTCTATTAACTGTGGGCATATATCAATTTTAAAAATTTTCACTCAAAAAATGTTCAAAATGTCTGCTTAATCTTTCTCCTAGTATATTTCAAAGGACGTTAAAAATTGGTGTTAGTCTCATTTCCTGCAAACTACCTGTAATTTAAAAGATTGAGTAATTATAACTTTTCAGAAGTACGAACAAAAATTACACATTTTTGCTTCAAACATAATCGGTTCCAAAATATGAGCTCTTTAAAATAGATCATGTATAATTTTATTCAAAAAGCAAGTGGTCTTTACGAATTTTCCTTGCTATTAATACAATTTATAAAAAAACACATTTTCTACAAAAAACGCTCCAAATTTCCTCTTTCATTTTCACAGATAAAACACTTAACGCTTAAAGAGAATGACGCTGATATTATCATTGTTGAACTCTTGAAAATTGCATATTAAAAATAATGAGATAAACTGTATGCGGTAGTAGCACCAGTAAGTTGCCTCAGCATTAGATAACTTTCTGTATAAAACGTATGCAACTTCGGCCATACGTACGTATACTAAAAAGTAAATTACATATCTTAAAATGATACAATTACTCTGAACATCTTTATCACTCAATGTTTTACATTTTTAATTAAGTGGATGGATATATGAGACGAAACCATACATTTTTCGATATATCGACCATCGAGCATCCAGAACGAACATCATTTGTCCATAAAGTAAATCTTTTAAATCTGTAAGTTATTTCGTAAATCGCTGTTGAAATTGTCATTTAGATGAGGAAAGATATCAAAAGGTACACGAATTTTAAAACATGACCTCCCGCCTTTTTTAAAGAGCTCTTTATGGTTCCGTTTTAAAACAATATTATTACTAGCAGCCAAAGATTGTGCAAGAGGCAGTTCCCTCAAAATACAAATAAGTAGTGTACACTCCGTCTTAACTGCGATCTCTACCTGTCCTCTATTTTGTAATCAGTGCCACTCACACAAAAAATAACATAAATAGTAAAACTTAAATAGCTCCAACTGGTTACTTCTTAGAGCTCCTATGTCGCCACATGGGTAACAGCAACGGACAAAGTGTAGAGAATCGATTACAATGGGATTCAACTCGGTTGTAATTTACTTATGAATGTGTATTTTATAGAGAACATCTTCATGTGAGTACTGTGTATTAATGTATTTTTCCAAATCATGTTATTTCTAGTAATCTATTTTGTTAAATTATCTCCATCAAACTGAATATATTTCATCGCATGTATGCCGACATGTCCAAGATGTTATGATAAGATGAAATTTTGGCACTGTTGTTGCATGGTGAAGCTTCTCACAACCACCATACACCATATAGAATCTTTCTAGTTTCTAACCCACGTTGTTTCCAAACTCCTCGCTTCCCAACAATAATAAAAAACGGACTAACCTGCAATATTAAGTGAATGATATTTAAAAAATAAACAAATTTAAAATTATAGGACTAGCGAAAGTCACTAGACAACTGTCAACGATCACTATCCAGACGTACGATTTAAATGTTGGCGGGATCTGGTAGTCTGTACATCAATTCCCAGCTGTAAATACATATTGTAATTAATACACCGTTTGATATTAAACTTAAGGTGCCGGTTCGCTAAGGCATTCAATACGTAAACATCGTTTGCGCAAGATTCCCATTTACTGAATTGAAGTCTAAACTTACTCAAATATTCCTAATGGTCACAAATGATAATTATAACTCAAAGGTGTAAATATTAGTTTTATTATTTTGTGGCTCTGAACTGCATTTCTTGAGGTATGTAAGAACGCACAAAATAATCCAATATTTTTAGTTTAAGAATTCGGTAACTTTTCAATTTTTGTACCGCAGCAACCAGGCTCCTTCAAAACCTCCTCTGTTCCACTCCACTCCTCCAATCAAATTAAATAAAATTGCAAAGAGTAGGGTTGTACTTGCCCGATGCTGTAATTTTGCATGGAAAACTTTACTTGGCTTTCTGAAGAGTACAATCCTTTTCTATTATTCACAAGGTAAGCGAAAAGCTGTAACGCAACATTGAATAATTAATAAATTGTTGTTTTTAAGTGTGAATTGTTCGAAGAACACATCTATGTAATACTGAATAAACCTTTCTTGAATATTTGTTTCCAAAATCAATTGCATTATTTTATTTGACATTCTGTAAGTGCGAAGTTCCATTCATGCTTATTTGCAAATAAACACTCCTCATTAATATTTTTCCTTCTTAATGGAAAGGATATGAAAATAGATAGGGCAAGAATGGTAAATAACATGCCTGATTTCTCGCTTTCGTACGCTAGTTTACTAATTTAATGTCCGCAACGAATTAAAGTGTAATAAAGTTAACGGTATCTCCAGACATCAAAATATTATTTTAAGGCATAAGCGTAGCTTCGAAATATCCGGAAGAAAAGTCTGGGTAAATTATTTACTTAACAAAACGTCAATAAAATTAATGGCAGTTCTGATAATTAAATATCGAGTTGTTCTAAGGAACATATCGCGAGAAAAACGGTCAACTTTGCAGGTTTAATGTGATGAGTCAAAAATATTATGATATCATTACGCAGAGATATTTTACAATAAACATCCATTTATAAAAATAATATATTTGTACTATGTGTTAAATCCTGCATGTATCTATAATGTGTGCCACAAGGTCATCGTCGGTGTTCCAGACGCCTTCGCTGTGACAGCGGCGGGGCCTGTAACGTGGCCCCAACTGCTGCTCCTCCAAAGAAAATGTAACGGCGTTAATTAATCTCGAATCCAATTAACACGACCCGACCCTCAGCCCTGTCATCCTCGGCTGGCGGTGACGTAGACTATGACGCAGGGTTCGCAAGACATCTCCCGTCTGTTCTCGGGCTGGAATATATTAAACGCCGATAGACGCACGATACACCGGGGCATCGACGCAAGCTCCGAGCGCCGCGAAGCCATTAAAATCTTGAGTTTGAGTCTCGTCAGTGGATTTCAACACTAATTGGCAAAGGCAATTGCAACAAATATTAATCATTTGGATGAGATCAAAAAGGCATAGAATCACGAAAGCTGTGGTCAGCACATGACCTCATCATTATTACTAATTTCCAAAGTGTTCAAAAATGGAACAAAAACATGTAGCTTAAGGCCAAGTGAGAGATGTGAATGGTTTTATTACATAGCCAGATTCCCGGAATAAATCTACAATCAGAAACAGGTTCGTTTTTGACAGAAAAATTTAAAAAAAAATATTTTTCGCCCTTTCTCACATCTCCTAATTCTGTATCATACTCAGAGCGTCACTACCTACAGCACAGCTGGTGTCATAGAATCCGTCAAACATTTGCAATTCACGGGGTGTGTTATAGCATCTATTTTCATATTTTTGGTATGTGAAGACATGTTGATTGTACTAAACTATGTTATTGCATTCAGACTGTTCTAATAAAATATATAATATATTGCAGAGTTATACGAGAGTATTTTGTTTTCCTCGAGCAGTGGACGTGGTACGTTTTTGCCAATATAATTTTGAGATTTTGTTCGGCAGCATTGGTGGTGCTGTAGACTACTAGTTAGATATAATTATTCATAACTACTTTACACAACTTTTAAATATTTTTTGAAGATTATTATTACAAACTTTCATATACTGCAGACAGACACTTCAAATAATTGTAGAAAATGGAATTGTACAACGGATCTAGTTGTGATTCATTATATATGCTTAAGAAGACTTATTTTTAAACATTTCTAAATGTCTTTAAGCAAATGTCCAGTGATGGAAAAATATATTCTTTTATAAATAAATAAATAAAACTATACTACTAAGAAAAAATCAAATGCAAGAGAGATTTTTTTTTCATTTACATTTACATTACATCATTTACAATGTAAATGAATGGAATAAAGAAAAATAGTCACTTCAAAATGTAATTTTAATTTTGATTATGACTTTTGTATGGAAGTAAGTACATGATTAGAAATAAAAAGAAGAAAGGTAAAAAAAAAAGGAATGCTCTTAAGATGTGAGTAAACATAATATTTTGTCTAATACATTTTCTAAAATATGCGATTAAGAAACAAATAAAGAACGACATGAAATGCAATTTACACAGAAATTGGCTAATTCGAACACGCAGTGTATCTTTCGTTGCTCGGACTCCTTTCCATTAATAATAACACACCACATTCCAAACTCCCTCCGAAAGCCCTTAGAGAGAAAACCTCGGCTTCATCTCAAACACTGGCCGATATAGGCCGATGCAGAAGAAACAGTACCTTATCCACGAGGCGTAGACTCCATCGAGAGTAGAAACTCGCAAAGTTCGCCGTGCATTTATCCAAGCAAGAAAAATACGCCGTCGTTTGCGTAAATCAATCTTCTCCGCAGAAGAAGAGCTTTACGCTGCCCGGAGTCGTCGATTGTGAATGTTTCATGGCGACGGAGGAAGAAGCACGAAAGGGATGACGAAAGAGCTCAATGCGACTCGAAAACGTATTCCGATTGTTTTCTATGATTGTGAAATATGTTCAATAAATAAATAAAAATGTGTATACTAGTCTGCGTCCTTTTGAAAGTATTCAATCACTTTTAAATGATCAATTCAACGGTTTGTTGCTAGAATTAATGTTGTGAATATATGGTAAATTTCGAATGTACGTTACTTTAGTTTCTAATGTGCTCGCTACCAATTCCGTGATGTAACATAATTCCAAAATTTAAATTGAATGAACATATTTCAGAGAATGCTTACAGCTTATTATTGAATTACTTAATATGAAATCTTTTTTGTTTTTTCATGGAGGTAAAGTGTACTGTTTACCTCATGGATTTATTATTTGAAAGTTACCCTAACCAAAGGAGACTAAAACTCTAAACTCTCAAGATAGTATTTTATTCCTCGTTTTTTCTAGATTTTTTGTCTCAATTTTGTTCTAAATGATCAATAAATATATTGTGCAGCCTACATACGTTTAACAGACATCCTTTATACTAAAAGAAGTTCACTACAAAATGTCACGGCATGAAAACTCATTTTTATTTTTTCATTTATTTTGTCACATCGACTGCTGGGGCATTCGCGACTTAACATAAAATTTACAGTTAAAAACTTCAAAAAATGATTTACAACTATTTCTTATACAGAGTTTTGCACACCAATTCGTATTAAAATGTTCATAACATCGTGCACACTTTCAATGTCGTCCAAACAGTTCTTGGTGTTCTCAAGCAATCCAGTTCTTTCATATATTCAACCATTACACTCTACATTCTTGGCTCTGCAGAAGGCCACAGCAAGATGGCCGAAACGCCAGCACAATTGACCGAGACGCATCTCATCCCGGATAGCCAAGAATGTAGAATGTAGTGGTTACCAATATGAAAGAACTGGATTGCCTGTGAACATCAGTAGCTCTGAAGAAGACCGAAGGCAAGATGACTGAAACGTAAGCAGAATTGACCGAGACGCGGCTCATCTCGGATAGCCAAGAATGTATTGACTCCAGCCGAAGAAGCCTACGAAAACCGTTACACTCTGTTAATATGTGGGGGATAGTGATTGTAGTTCCACATATAGGGTTCCACGGGTGTTTTTGACTTGAGACGTGAGTGGGTCAAGTTGGAGTGACTTATTCTTTCTTAGTCTGGTCAATATACACTGAATCTTCCTGTCCGTAATGCATGGTTGATGCTCCCATACATTGTTATGGACCAAGTGCAGACCTTGAGTTTTCCTAGATTTACTGTTCCGTTGTTGCCAGATGCGTTGGTTTTTTAGCCCTTTTTGTTCTTCTACAGTTATTAGTTCTTTTGTTCAATCGATTCCTTGGTAATTTTTTTTTTGCTGCTGAGTCTGCTTTTTCATTTCCTAATATCCCTTAATGACCCGGGGTCCATGCCAATACTATTTTGACATTACGTTTCATCAAATGTTGAAGTTTTCTTTGTATTATTTGTATTCTTGAATTTTTGTTCCCATGGTTCTTTAATGCGTCTAAAGTTGATTTGGAATCAGTAAAAAATATGGCTCTGTTTTTTTCAGAATAGGTGATTAGATCTATGGCTTTATCTATAGCGAAGGCGTCACAGGAAAATATTGAAACGAATCTGGCAGTTTGAAGAGAAGTTCTTGGACTTCATAGATAATGGCACAACCTTTTTTCTACCACTGATCCATCTGTATACATGTGGGGGTAGTTTATGTAATTATGCGATAATTCTCTAATTTTGCACGCAATGATAGGAGTGTTATCTTTGCCATAAGTTTCATTCAGAATGTGGTCATCAATTTTAAAGTTGAGTTCCTCCCATTGTGAAACTGGGTGAATTTGAAGTAGCATTGAGACACTCTCTTTAAGCGACAAATCGTTCTTGATAGTATTTATTCTATTTAATAGAGGTTTTGGTAGATTATTGAAGTGCTATTGAAGATGATTTGATATTGATTACTTTCTAGAACCCATATAAGTATTCGGTTTATCATCTTTCCGAGTAGTTGGCGTCGGTTGCATGTTAGTGGCATAGGTCTATAATTGTTTGGAACATATTATCTTATTTGTTTTCGCCAATGGAATTAGTATTGCTTATTTCCATATTTTTGGAAATGTATGGGATGTCCCTTTATAGTTATTAATTTGTAATATGTATTCAAATTATATGTTTGGGAAATTCCTAATCAGTTGTATAAGAATGTTTTCTGGCCCGGAACTGGTATTTTTACTGATTTTAAGAGCTGACTGTAATTCTGTCGTATTTAAGAGTGAGTTTAGAGAAGCTGATGTGGGAGTAGAGTTATCTTCATTTAAATCATTCCGTATATTGACTTCTGAATCTTCACAGGATTTTTTATATTGCAGAAACTCTTCTGTGCAATTCTTGTTGCAGACGTTACTTGCAAATGAATGTCCTAATGTATTAGAAATGTCTATTGGTGAGGTTGTGAGGATGCCTTCCATATTAATTAAGGTTTTGGAGGTCGAGGATGAAAGATTGCCTTGAAAGCGCTTAAAAAATTTCTAGAATATGTTCATTGTTGTATTTTGATTAAAAGAGAGTAGCAAATTCTCCAATGATTCTCTGTAACTCTCTTTTACGTTTTTTTTCTTTTGCCCGTGCTTTATGAAAAACTATTATATTTTCTCTGTCCTATGTTAATTGTATAGTATGTTGTTCATGATGTCAGATCAAAACTTAACAACATTCAGTCTTTTGCATTTATATTGTAATTTATACGATGCAACAAGCAACTGTCCTTTTGACTGTGTATGCGGCCCTCCCACATATGATGCACACACATACGACGCAGTGACGGTCACGTTGTCTGTCGTCCTTCCATCGTCTACTGTGCCATGGGTTTTGCAAGAAATGACGCGTCACTGCAGAGAAATGCCCCAAACAAAAAAAAATAATGTTGATGCACATTTAATGTTATATTTGTGTTAGGGACGTTTTTATATGTATCAGTTTCAAAAAAGTACGAAAAAATAATTATTTCTAACTGTATATTTACGTTTTGTTCAGGTCAACTTGTCTGATACGTGAAGTAGGAATTATTTAAAAGCGTCTTGATATACCATAGATTAGTAGGCAAGGAAATTTTAATATTAATTTAATGTGATGAGTATATTATATTATAACATTAAATAACTTCAGAGTATCTTCGAAAACAGTCATTACAGCAGTTGTTACCACATTTCAGGTTTAGGAACTAAGACATGCACAGAATTAGAAAAATCGAACTTTGAATTGAGATTAATATTTTACAGTTCCCATTGCATTTCTTTCAAAAATTGTTTATTTTGTTATTTAAAATTTAAACAGATTTTTCATCAAAAATATTAATAATTTTATTCAATTTAATTCACTATTCTTAAGATTACAATTGTTTACTGTGGCGGAAAAAGGGAAGAGAGAAACGAAAAGCCACCCGTAATGGTTTGCCGGTAGTTCATCACAATAAGTTGAAACAAATGAGTGGCGTAGGGATAGACATATTTTAAAAGCATTTCTAATTTACATGATTTTTGTAACACAATACGTATTACAAAAAGATTTGAACGCTTCACGGTCGATACCACAAATAACAGATTGCATTGTTTATTTGCTGTTTTTCGACGTAATGTAATCACACAATCCGTTGGTAAATTTAAATTCATAATTTATAAATTAAATTTTTCACCCAGAGATGGCAGTGCAAAAGCATTTTGGCCGCCTTCTTCCGAGTGCTGGCCAGCGTGAGCGCGTTGCCAGACAGTTTGAATGTTTCATAGGCGGCGCAGCGGGCGGAGCTGCGGCAAGAGAGATGGCTGGCTCTGCGCGCTGCACGGGACAAGCCCTCGTAATGGCGGGCAAAGAAACGGAGGGGCGGGGAGGGGGATCAAGACTGTCATGTCCCTCTGCGACGCCCAAGCTGCGCTGAAGAATTGAGGTGGCCTTGGTGAACTCTCCTAGCTTCTCGCTCCAAGGACTGGCGCTGGTCTGCTTCTGCTCTCACACGAATTTCCCTGCTTTCTTTTCCACCGATGCTTACTCTGCATTTCGCCATTGTTGCTCTGACTGCAAATAATTCCGAGGTGTTTTCTCCATATTCTTTCACCGTGCTTATTTCATTTGATGATTTTGAGTCGCTTTTGTTACAGTTTTACTGGTGTACTTTTAGATCAGATATTCACAACTGATATTTACATTTGTAATGTTAACACCAAATGTTTTTTGTGTAAAATATTTAAGTTATTCATGTTAAATATTTTATGTTGTGCCATTAGTCAGCTAACGTTTACCTCACCAATTAACTTATATTTATTGGTTGTTTATGTGTAGTAGATGTAGGTACGTAATCTGTGAAGTATATTTTTGTTCATGTTTCATGTTCCATTGGATACGTCTGTGTTGTGGTGCATTAGTTAAATTGGATTTTTTTCGATTTTGATTCTTTTCTGGATTATGATTGGTAGTTGTGGAGTTTTAATTGCACGTATGCTATTAACACAGATATTCAAAGAGAAATTTATTTTCGAGTAATTAATGAGCATATCTAGTTAACTAAACGAAAAATCTTTGTTAATGTTCTAAAACTTGGCAGATGTGTACAGGCATTCAACTGTACCATTAAAAGCGTTTAGTTTAAAGAAAAGTACAAGAAAAGCTACAGGGGTTGAACAGAATTCCAATAATTGCATTGAATGTTATTGCTGTCTTGACGCTGGCCATAGCTCTTCTCGTTTTAACTACATCTAAGTATGCTACAGCATTACAGACTCCAGTGTCTTTAATATTACAGTGAAAGTGTACAACATAATTTATTTACTATTTATTTCACCAATTAAGAAACCATAATTATTAAAGCTGAAGCCTGATAAGGTCAGTGTACATTTGTCGAGGATATTAACTTCATTTTAGTTTCAACAATAGCTGTCACTCAAAATATTTCATTCCTAATTCTTAATACAGGTTAAAAATGTTCCAGGTTCTAGATTGGAATTGGAGATTCAACGTTATTCATGAAAATTCAACATTATTGGACAGATAGTCGTCCTTGTCATGGAGAAGGTGCAGTGCCCCAATCTTCCGCAATGGTGACATGCTGGTGAGAGTATTAGCAATAGAAATTATGTTGGAAGCATAAGTTGCAACTTAAACGTAAATTGCATACTCACCACAGTCATAATAAATTCTAGAAGAGTTGAGATCTTCATTTCTTTTCGAGATCATTTCAATGAACGGAACGTGGTGGAAAGTCCATTTAAATGAAGGGAATACAATATTCAGTTCATTATGCTACGCGTTCAGAATTCTTTCAAATTCAGTCAGCCATCATACTACTCGTGTATAGTTCGCGAATGTTTTTTTTTCTTAGGAGCATATGTAGTTCTATTAAATAGTCATGAAGATATCGCTAATAGCTTTGCCACTTTTTTAAATCACTATTTTCCTCATGGTGAAATCAATGACCATATTTTGATTCTTCTCTTTTGGGCGTTTCTAACACATTTAACATCAACAGTATCACATATTATCACATTCCAAATGCTATAAAAAACTCTCATCTAAAATATGTAGCGCTCTTCATGGCTTACTACCATTCAAATTGAATGGCCGCTATGATGCGTTATCATATCCTTTATACATTATTTACAAATGTTATTTTAAATACTGGAAAATTTCCTATGAAATCTGGTATTATTATAAAAATTTAAAATTATGGACTGATTGCTATAAAATCTTCTCCCGTTTGTTTCCACAATTGCGTTCTTCAGAAGTTGGAAAACGAGGGAAGGTTCTCGCGGTTGTAAAGGAGTGTCTGAGTTAGAATTTGCAAGTGCAGTAACAAAACTTTGCAAAAATTGCCTCGTTGGCCTAAACATTGGTAGGTACTATTAGTGTCATCATTGGCCTTTTCTGAGTGGTCAACATTTCCGTATTTGAAACGGCTTCTCACCTAAAGTATCCAGTCCAAATTTCCCAAAGGAAGTGAGGAGGCTTCATAAGGTGCGATTAATTTCCGAAATTGCAATTCTTCATGTATCTTTATGCCTTATTAATTTCACCAACTGGATTTGCCAATGCTCAAAGAAGCGGGTGGTAAAATCAGAATGATAGTCGAATAGTTTCCACATCTGCAGATGGTGTATTGTAATTGGCAGTTGATAGATGCTGCCGCGACGTCAAAGGATATGGTTGTTAGTGCCGCTCGTGCAGTGAACTATTTTGAGTTGTGGATATGGCTATGTTCCTACTCAAATGGATTGTGAAATCCGACGCCTACCTACACGTCGGCTTGCGGAAAGATACCCTCTCCAGGAATCTCCTATAGACATGTCCTCTGTCGGGATATCTCAGCTCCTGTGTAGCAGTGCGAGTAAGTGTGTGTGTGTGTGTAAATAAAAGGAGAATATAACACAAGTAAAAAAGAAAGCGCACGCGGTCTGTGGCTCGTTTCTAAGGGTATTGCTCCGGCATTTACATAGCACTTGAGCATGGACAAAATCACAGAAAATTACCGATCAGAACAGCCGGCCGCTCGTATTCTCGTCCAGACAGTGGTTCTATGTGGGCAAGAGAGATCCCCATCTCTCTTAACTTACTGCAGCTCTCTCAACTTGTTATTACGGAAGGAGTAAATGTAGGGCTTCTCTAATTTCGGCCTACGTCTAATGTCGGCATTTTCGTTCATCATGTTTAGAACCATGGTAGATATGAATTTCGTAACATCTAACTGCTGTTGTGGAACAAATAAACATGTTGTTTATCAGACGCAAACGAAGTGAGAAAGCCACCACGTCCTTCATTAACTAAATATGCCTTCACCCTGGCGTTTCTTCAATAATGGAAATTAGTTGATAGCTTATTTTCGGCGGTACTATTCGCCTCACTTGTTTCTAAAGTGTTTCTCCTCGTTCTGCCAAAAGTCACGTACCTCCGCCAAAATTAGCTTCAGACGTTTAAACTTGACCAGACATTTATACTCGACATTTCCACAGCTGCAAAAAACAGTCTCAATTTCATTTTTACCACTCTGAATAGTTACAAACAATTCTGGCACAACATTTAAATAAGTGGTAATATAAAAACTTATATCGCATAGTATTAGTTGGATTATTTGATTCAAAAGTGCATATCTTCCCCTTACTACCAAAACCCACATTTTCTTCGAAACTGTATAAGTTTTATCTTCGTACTGAAATCACCATGACTCTCAACACATATACGGACATGCATCACAATTTCCTCTACATTACGTTTAACAACTGTAAACAAGACAACCTGTAAACGTTAAAATATATAATAACTAGCCTAATGTGGCGACTCCAACGCTTCAAACCGTTTTAAATATATTTGTATGCGTTAAAAACTTATCCTATGCAAGTTCTAAATACAAAAAACTTCGAAACGTTGTGTAGTTATTTCATCCTCTAGCGTAATATGTAAACAATAATCTATTAAAAATTAAAATTAAATAATAAAGCATCTGTGGTCACACATATTCTTGTCAAACTTTCTTTTGAGATAAGGCCCGGATACGATTGGAAAACTTAATGTAAACGCTCTCAGAAGAGTTGTTCTCAAGACTACATTCTTTCAATGAATTATCAGGCGGCTTATTAAAGAAACAAATTACACTTGTTACCTCCTATTCTACAACATACTGTTCCATACATGTATATTTATTTTAGACTATTGTTATGTTCTATTATTCTGATGACGTATGTTTCTTTGAAATTGTCTCAAAAAGGTAATTATTCCATTAACACTCTATGCCGCGTACAAAAAGTATTCTGTTTAAGGATAATTGTCATACGGGGTGGAAACACCGATGATGAACTTTTTCTTTCCGGGTGATCCAAGTCCTGCTTCACAAACTGTAAACAGCGGTGGCCGAACGATGCAATCTCTATCGACCTGTCATTTACCGCCTGGCTGCCGCGGGGCGTCATTGCAGTTTGTTGTGGCGTCGACCGCGGTGATGATGTAGAGACATGCGATTTGCTCAACCACCGCTTGATCGCAGAGCTTAAAAATGCAAAAACACATTTTTGAGACATTTCGTATAATCTTCAGGATGCATCCAAAACAAATCTTCAGTTTTCCAATTGGATCAGGAGAGGTGGCTCAGGGTAGTCATCTGACTTCACTGCAGTGCCTCTAACCGGGAGGCGCTGGGGTTCGAGTCCCGACGGTGCTAGGATTTTCAACACAAGCCAGAGAGCTAGGTCGGGTTCTGTCGCTGCGTGAATTCTTATGACCGGCTGCTCTGTTCGACAGTGTTCCGATCAACACCAGGCGAATGTCGGAGCAGTACTCTAAAATGGGACACGGACCGCGCGCGATCTTTCCTTCCTATTCCTTATCCTACTCTCACCCCTTACACACTTAGACTTACATGCACTAACTTCCACACATTCCGGGAGTCTGGTCACGAGCTTAAACTTTGTGGGGGCGGTGCCCCGCTAGTGGGAGATACCTAGTTCCTCAGGGCGTAATGCATAATGAGGGAGGTCGCAGAATGGCGACCGAAACGTCGGCACCTTTGTCATGGACGCGGCGTCACCCGGACAGCCAATTAAATACTGACACCGGCCGCGGAAGCCTACGCTCTCATTTCACTCGATTGCCTGAGTGATTGCAAACGTCGCATGCCGGAACACGCGACCTGCAGGTTCGCGCGACCACCAGCGTCAACCAATCAGCGGACGAGTTAGTAAAAATGTGATATTAAGAATAAGCTACTCTTAATTTGTTGGTCAAGTAAATAATATGAGTATGTAGAGTTTTAAATGCTGTGAATTATAATGTATTTTGTACAGAAAACTTGTTAAGATAGTTACACGGTCCGATGAATTCTTAGAAAACGCTGACGTGGGGAGAATTCCTAGAAAGGTGCCAGTTGGAGCATGCAGCTGATACAGATTCTGGGAAGCGCTCAGGCGAACCACAGTGAGATACGTGATCTTATAGCCCGGTCGGGAGCTGTTGGCGAGCTCTTAAAATATGAAAGAATAATATAAACATTCATTACAAAAAATTACGTTGTACTGAACCGTAGCTGTAAGCTAATGTGCACACATGAATTAAATATAATTAAACTTATAAAAATAGAAGATTGCGACGTGTGAAAGGGTCTAACCATACGTGACAGACGGTCGGACGCACACAGATTACTTGTATACTATATGACGATATATACTGTCGTTTCCCGTAGCATAATTTGATTAGATCGAAAACGTTAACTCATTTGCAGCGAAATCCATTCAAATTGGCGCCTAACCACATAAATAAAACCATTATAAGTTCTCCCTAGCATGAATTAAGAGCTAAGAGCATGGATTTCAAAAGTCCAAATATAAATTCCCTTCCAACATCTGCGAATCTCATTGAAGAGACTAAAAGCGTGTCTAAAAACACATAACATTTTCAAGCTAATTCGCAGAGTTCTGACACGGCTCAGCACTGACCAGGCCCACGCGATTGACCAATACGCGGTGCGGTAGCTTATTTCCATATAAGACGCCATTAGCCCACATTGTTTAAATCAACAGCTGGAAGAATGATGGCTGATCGCGTCGCACACGGAGCAAAAGAATTTGCATAATACTTCGACGAAGTAAGTGGTTGTGATTAAAGCTCAATGATTTATCGTACTTCTTTGGTGGCGATGGAAATATTGAATTCCATTAGTGCGGGAATGAAGGGAATATTTCCCCACGCGGAGATTTTGGAAGAAATCGGAAAAATAAGGCCAAGACAGGTGACGTTATATTTTTCTTGAAATACCTAGTGTTGAAAATCAGACTATACGACCTATTGTGAAGCAAATTGTTTAATTTTGAGGCCAGAATCATTGGAAATTCTAAGCCGACTCCTACGACCAAACTTTTCAGCTCTCTCAGCCAGCGAATATAACACGACGAATTTCAGTGCCGTAACCATGCATTACAGTCAAAACCTTCAGTCCTCCTCCACACCTAATGGCAGGTTACTTAGCCTCATTTTTACTCCACTGACATCACCAGAGCCGAACGTATTCCACTGATCTCTCAGTGGATCTTAACAAACAGCGTAATATTCATAACAATTTCCTCTACATTACTCTGTACAACTGAAAAGGAGACTAACCTGAAAACGTTAAAAACCAGTAATATAAAATCTTGCTTACCCTAGTATTATTTGCCTTTGCCTAATGTGCACCTTCTTACAGAAGACCACACAGACAATACTGTAAAACCCCTTCAAGCATAGCGTAAATTTTAGCTTCAGAACAGCCGTTCCCATCCCACTGACATCCCAACGGCTCCAAACAAACAGCGGAACATGCATCACAATTTCCTCTACATTACACTGAACATCTGCAAACGAGACTAGCCGTAGCTTGCGCCGGGTCGTCCACTATGAATGAAGCGCAGCGACTCCCACTCTCGCTCCGCCGCTCATCGAGGAGCATCAACACCTGCGCTCGCGCGCGCGCGGCGGCTGCAGGTCCAGGCCGGCCGTTGGCGCCAGGCGGGCGATAACGGGCCGGCCCTATCGCATAACTCATCCGCGTTATTCATTGGGAGTAATTTATTTGGATAGATAGCCTGGGGAGTGCAAGGGAGGACGCCATGCGGGTTCCAGGACCGCAAATGAGGATGAGGACGACCCGCGACGGTCGGGGGCGGCTGGAAATCAATGCTGCGCTGCCTCGGGTGGGGGCGGACGACTAATCAGATTACTCGCGGTGTAAAAACACTCTGTCTGCGCCAGAGTATCGAACGTCCGAAAAGGTAACAGCATTAACGAATTAACGTTGCGCAACCACTCTGGTATGGCGGAAGTGTAGCATTTTCGAGTTACTTCTGAAACACTGGTAGTCACCAAACACACTGGCTATTACTATCATGTGTACCTTGATCTCTTGAATTTGAGTTAGGATGGGGATCTTAAGTTTAAGCCAGAATAACTCCCTTGTATTCCGTCCAAACAAGCAGCTGCGTGAATAATGTATCCTTTTATCAGTGTTACAAAAGCCTCGGGAATACTAAATGACTATACTAGTATAAGAAATATTTCTAATATACGGAATTATGAACTCATGTTAATACACGGATTTGCATGTGTTGAATTATGCACAAAAGTAATTCATAAATATAACGAAAAAAATTAATGTACAAGAAATGTTGTTAGCTCCAAGGTCCTTTATAACTCTAATAAAGGCGTAATATACTGCTGAAACAATGAACAATAAATAATTGACTTTTTTGACTGCCTCGTAAACTAAAGTTCCACATGCAAGTTTACAAAGAATATTAACTGAAAGGTAAACAAAATTGAAAAAGCATCAACACATTGGAGTATTGCAGAGGTATGGCACTTACATGTTAGTTACGACCCCAAATAATAGCAAAACACACACCTTGAGTATCGATCAACTGAAAAATGTGTAGGGAAGCAAATTGGTAAGATATGCAAACAGTGTAGAATAGTAATGGTATGATATTTTCTGGTAATTTCGCGTTATTTTCAGACCAACATTCTGTTTCATCTATATATAGTTGTGAGTTAAATTGGTTATTTAACTAAAAATTAAATTAACAACGTAGTACACAGCAATCCGTGTGTATAGTAAAATGGAATTTCAGTTTTTTGTCGCTAAGAAGACTTAGTGGCTTTCGTCAGAACAATTCTTCGATAGGATAAAATTATGGCGGATTCATTGATAGTTTCTGAGTTTTCTTCTAATTAAGACAATTTAAAAAAATAATATTAAACAATTTGATAAAAGATTGATTGCAACACTACGCTTCGTTCAAATCTGAAATTGTACATCCTGGCGCTTGCAAATAAAAAGCACGAAAAAGTACAGTTTAATTCGCATCGGCGACGAAGTAACTGGGTAATAAACACTGTCCGATGGGCTGATATCGTAATTGGCAGAAGTTACTGCGGTCTGCAATAAGGCTTCGCTTCTCTATAGTGACAGACATTCCTTGTGATGCCTTCTAGAGACTTACTTGTTCACAAAATCTTTTTTTGCATATATCACTGCAGCTGTCCGTTACGTAGGTCGTAGAAGAGAAGCACTGCTAATACGCAAGTACGATTGTCTCATAATAAATGTTACAAACAACCGTGTCATATAGAGGAAACAACAATGACCACTAAACCGATGGAACATATGGCGGTACGTTTCGTACGACTCTTCACACGTGATATTTGAGGGGTTGTAATGATTTGATTAGCAGGTAACTCACTATCCACTCATATTTGTGGGGTCACGATCAGTCAGTCAAAGGTCATTCATTTACTTGTCGAACATCTGTACATCAGGGGTTGCCTGAAAATCAGGGACAATTTTACATTTCTGTAGTTTCATTACTACAGTATTGTAGGTTCATTAATTAACATTTTCCACCATATGTTCTTTGGGAAGAAGTTGTCATTTTCGACCATTGGACAAGCCCGAAGTGTTTGTAACATTTTTCCTGAGGCACCTGTACAATACATATACATATAATTACATAGTTCTTTGATCTTTCGTCACCAGATGCCGAGGTTTTATTCCAGACAGATCGTTTGAATTCGAAATTATGACTACTAAAAGAGAACACTAAAGTTATTATCACCTGAATTGTTTTGGTAAGCAAACGAGACTCCCGGAGACCACGTTGATTGATTAGTGATTCCAGGAGTGCCAACTGCTGGGGTTAGCAGTCCCGGAGTGCTTGTTATCACGGGAGGTGGCCATGATCTTCCCCAGCTGGATGGGCAGATCCAACACCGATCTATCAGTCGGGTTGCGGGATTTTTGGCGGAACCAACCGGGCTTTTTTCTACTAGCGAGGCACCGCCCCATCGGGAACAAATTCTAAGCTTCCTATAAGTGTGGTAGTGTAGTGCATGTGTGTGTGTAAGTGAGTGGTGAGGATATAAAAATGAAGAGGAAGGAAAGATCGCACACCGCTCGTGTCCCGTGTTTGTTAAGGTACTGCTTCGGCATTCGCCTCGTACTGATTGGAAAAACCGGTTAACTGTGCAGCCAGCCGCTAGAAGTCTCCTCCAGATAGCGGGTGAATTTGACCCGGCCACCTACCTAGTGTCGAAAATCATGCCTCCGACGGGACTGGAACCCTAGAACCTCCCAGGCAGCAGCACTGCAGTGACGTCAAGCCACCTACGCCTGTTGAGTTCCGCATACATGTACTTGCTAATTTTGAGAAATGACGGTGCGTTCATGGGAAGCATTGCTATGTTTCTACTTGAGATGACAAAGGGAAATTGTCGCGGAGGTTGGTCGTTCGTTTGTGCAATTATGGAGTATAAGGATGCACTGCGGCCCCGTTTATTGCTGCAAGTAATGAGAATTGAGATAAATGTTTATTATGTATCCTCGTACTTAAATTCGTGCGTTCTTAAAAAGGAACGAGGGCGTTAGGATCTGTAATTTGTATTTTTTATACCTTAGCCTAACTACTGATTGTGAAAACTGTTTCAAAAATAAAGAAGTTTATTAGTGATGTTATTCCAGTTGTGTATCGTTGTCCATTCCTAAAAGTGTTTTCTTATATATTCTCGTGTATATGCAGAATATATCACTATGTAATTAACTAAAAAATAATTCGTCTTTTTAACGATAATTGTAATCTCCCATATTCAGTTATTATATTCGTTAATATTGATATATTTTACAAAGAAGCTCTTGTAACTTGTGATGAAATATTTATCATAAAATACTATATTGTCAGTTTACATGTAGCATTTTTATTAACTTCTACGTAATTAAAATAAATCGTTACATTATAACGTTACATTGTTTAAAAGCAGACTGTTTTCTTCGTTTCTTGTGAGTAAAAATCATTTGAAAGATTATTTAATAGGGTTGGAAAAAAAGTTTAACGGGAAGGTCTTTAAATTTCTCGAGCGATGGTTCCATTTCCATTTATTTTTACTTTATGTTAACATTTGACTTTTCAATAATATTTTGTCTTTAACATTTTAATTAAGAGCTGTTATTTCATTTATGAATAATTTGTAATGAACTCTGCGTTTCTAAAATTTCTTGCAGTTTGAATTACTTGGCTTATACCCATTTTTCCTTGAAAGAAAGCCGATAGTCGTCCTTCAATGCTGCGTCTTCATGTACGCGAATCCGAATATGTTATATCCTAGTATCCGAACAGAAATATCCTTGTTTCCTTTTGCATTTCTTTTGGAACCAGCAGTAGAAGCGGAGAAGACTCCATCAAACTTTTCAAAGAACTCGGCAACAAAGCTCGCTAGCAGTGAGACTCAAATACTTTCGCGGGCTAGGAGAAATTTTTCTCTTCACTTGAAAACTTTCCACACATATGGATGCTCTTCCTTTCTTCCCCAGATGCTTCGGGTAGAAATTTCAGCCACCAACTCAACATGTTCGTACAAATTCGTTGTAGATACGATGCCTTGTGGGAAAGCAAAATCACGCAATTATTATTTTTAAAGATGAATAAGAATGAAACCTTCATTATGAAATACAATAAATTCACATTTTTGTTACTGCGTTTTAACATTTTAACTTTGCCTTGAAATGAGTTGGTATTTTAGTGCATTGTTAAAGCTTTGAACTCAAATAAGCAAGTAATTTGATTAGAAGATATATATCTTCCTTTTCATAACATTCTTCTTAACAAGAAGCATAATAATAATAATAATAATAATAATAATAATAATAATAATAATAATAATAATAATAATAATAATAATAATAATAATAATAATAATAATTTATTATTATTTGCATTCTATATAACGACAAAAAATGTTTGGACTCGGCTGAATATAAAATCTACTAAAGGTTGCAACCAGCTACCTAAGGATCTGTAATCTGTACCTAAGGACTGTTGGTGCCTCTACAATACTTTGAGCAAAATGTTTGCTGTTCCAGTTAAAGTATTTTATTGCCTTTCCTAGTCTTTTCAATGACATGGGAGTTAAGCCAAGCTCTTACACACATTTGGCAGAACAAGTACCAGAGCTTTGATGACGAATGCTCTTACGTCTTACACTCGGCTGATCTCGGTCTGCAAACTCTTGTATTTAAGACGTTTCTCTGCCTCTATGGTTACGACGTGGTGAACGCAAAGCGCAGTCACATCTGTAAGAAGAGACAATTTTTTCTTCAAATGTCGGATAAGCATATCCTGATGGTTTGCCTCTATCGTACGATTCGTTTAAATTTGTTGATTCTACAATAGTGAAATAGTAGTCCAACAGACGTCACCGGTTTTGATGAGTGTTCGTACAACTTGCGGCATGTGTTTTTGGAACTTAGAGGGCGATACAGATCTGCTTGTGAAAGTAACTACACACTCCGTTATGTCTCTTGAAATATTCGGTCTTTGCTAGAATTGGACAAAACGAGACGATATGATCAATAGTTTGTACTTGTTCCCGGCAGATGAGACATTTATCATCTTGGGAATGTTTGAAAACTGCTTTATCATAATGTGTTCTCAACACCTGCGCTTGTACAGCTTTTAAAACTACTTCCGATTTTGGTTTCATTCTTCCCCTTTTAGAGCTGATTTTTTACAACAGACTTTGCCTAAGGCTACAATCTCTGTCTTCAATTTCGTGGTTTTGAAATGTTTACTTTTTTCAATTTTCGAAAATACGTAGAGTTCTCTGAATGTGAGACTAGTGCAAAATGTTTTACTTCCCTTGATATATATGAGAAGAAAATCAAAGAAAAAACTATAGTGGTTTTTGAGAAAAAATATACATTTGCCTACATTTCACGCAAAATTGTACGAATACTAACCATATTTTCTAAAATTGAACATGACCTTATTTGAAGATCTGTCTTTAAAAACAAGAAATAAATCTGTCTTCATTATTATAGTTGTAAGACACACCTCTCCCAAAAAATTGCGCTTTTGGAATTTTCAAATAAGAAATAGTTTGATCGAACATTATTCGAATTTTGGAGAAAATTACCGGAGGGGGGTTACACGCTACGTTGACCACAGACAGGCGAATGTTTTGCCGTCACTTTGTTTTCCGGTATCAAGGACCCTGGATACATCGACACGTCTTATAGCCAGATTCGATGTTTTTTATGTCCTTGATACCGAAAAATTGAGAGATGTTTTGAATGAAGTAATTTCCTACATATAGGGACAGGGTTTACCCACGTATTCGTTACTAGAGCCCGACAATAAGAGTTTTTTCTATCAACAATTCTCCGTTTTCTGGTGCACAATTGCAATACTTTTTCTTCTTAAATACGTAACGGCAAGGAAGGAAAATGATAAAAATATGTATGATATTACCATAAAATAAAATTGGAAATCTGTTAAAATAATCATGTGAAACTTATAGAAATACATTGCTAACTACTTGTAGCATTTGTTACTAACATAAACAAAGGTTTCTTTAATTATCTTGAGTTTATTCTGGGGTACAGTTGACTCGCCTCTGCTGCATTAGTGGTCTACGGGTACAGGGAAGACATTGGATTCATTGCTAATGTACCTTTGGTTCGCCACCAGCACCCGACTGAAGTTCAACTTGGGAATCCTGTGGTGCCGCTGGAAATAGTTCCCAAGCTGCCAACAGAATGCGCTACACGTCGGTTCCCTCTGCGGTGACCCAAAATGCTACTAGGTGGCGTCGCTATTACCGCTGCAGAACACGTTTAAGCGACTCTGACCGGAAGATCCTACGGTTCGAGTCCCGATGGGGGCGGATTTTTTAACACTAGCTACGCAACTGGGTAAAATTCAACCCTTATCTGGGGGAGAATTCTAGCGGCAGGCTGCTGTGGTCTGTTATTCTTCGTGGTTTTTCAAATCGAATACCGGAGCAGAACCTTAACAAACGGGCGACGGTTCTAACACGGTATTTTCATCTTCTTTCTTCCCCTATCCTCTCACCTTACTCACATATACTTACATATTCGTGCACTATAGGGCGTTACTCATCAGGAAACTCATCGAGCGCTTGTCCGGCGACCTCGAAATAGCTTTTACTATAACATACTTTCGAGAGTTCCGACCGGGGTCGTAGCATGCTGGGGAAGATACCTATCGGAGAACACCCCACATGCAATTGAAGCGAGGGATGGCGAAGAGAAGGTTCATCCTGAGATTTGCTAACAATCGCTTACCAGTGTCATTCCGGCCACCGATGAACACCAAAGGATCGAGGGGCCTTCTTCCCTTGAAATTAAATCTGTTCCATATAGTTCTTTTATTAAGGTCATGTACATTTTTTTGAGAATTGTAGTAGTTTTGGTGCAAAATATGCAATTTTAAAAAATAAAAAAATATTTTCTTGAAAACGGATGCTTTTTCTTTAAATTTTGATAAGAATAGTACTAAATGTACTCTATTAGATTACACAAACATCAAAAATTCCAGAAGTATTAAAATTACAAAAAAGTAATTATTTTTACTTGCCTCTCACGTCGTTAATATTTACATCAGTGGCAATTTCTTTATATTAATGTATTTATGAGTACATGTGTTTTAAATAATGGTACAAGAGGTTTTCCGAAATTTCAACAGTTTTACGTGAAAAAAGTGCAATATTTCGCATTTTCAGAAATGCTTAAACGCCATTTTCTCAAAAAAGGCTCCAAATTGTTTTTTCAATATTTTCCAACAGATGGTTAATTTTAATGTATGATTAATTTTGCTGTATTCATTTGTTCGTTTGTTGTTTTTTTTTAAGATATCTCACGCCCTTAATATGCACATTTCCAGCGACTTTATAAACACACTTGCATTTGTGACTTAAGGTGCTTGAAATGACGTCATATGAAGGTTTTCGAAAACTCAATAGTTTTCTGTGAAAAGAGATCCAAATTTCGAATTCACACTAGCCCTTAAATGCCACTTTCTTGAAAACGCTCTCACATTTTTCAAAGTAAATTGCCATTTAAGAAGAGGTTTTACTGTTCTTTATATATTCGTACAATAATATTTCCGTTCTGTACTATTAGGAAGCCGAAAAATTAAGAAAATATACTTTGGGCGGCGATGGATGGGAGCTGGCAAAGGTATGTAGCAAGGCCAAATAGCTGTCCGAGAACAATGAAAATAGAAAACTAATACGGGAATGTCTGTAAACCACTAGTTTCTTTTATTTTAGAAAATACACATTGTCCTGCACTTAAGCTGGAGTATTTCTCCGTATTTTCAATGTATACTTCATATTATTTACAAAACATAAGAAAATTTGAAGCATACTTTGTCTTTAAAACTACCTGAATATTCCAAATCGTTGAGATAGAAAAGTTGGTTTGAAAAAACGCGTCTATGCAAACTTTGTATTGCAGAAGCATAGAATGACTCCAGAAACATGTAATTTTTTTTATTATTTACAAAAGAAATTAATATATTTGTCCAGAAAGAAAAAATAACTCAGAAATTAAAAGCATTCAAATTATTTAATTGGATTATTTTTCCTGTTATTCTTTTCTTTTTGAACAAATATACTAATTTATTACTAGTTTGTGGTACTGTTATACTTCAAACCCTATCTAAGCCGTGGAGTTTTAAGGGCAAAAGTATGCTTCCAACGCACGCAGGGAAAGAAAAGTCGAATGTCCCTTGTAGATTCACTACATAGGAAAGACTATTAAACCTAAAAGAAGCCTCTGAGTTGAATTCAAATCGAGAAAGTGATACCTCCTTTCTCTGCTAGATACCAGACGTTTGCATGGTCAGTCTGTCCTGCGCCTCCCCATGTAAAATAAGTCATTGAATAGAACTGATATTCGAGCGTACCCAACAGCCAAGGTCCCTTAAGGGCAAGTGCAGTAGTGAGCTCTGATCGTCGAGGCCTGATAAGGCTTGGTTGCTTACCTGTGCTGGGGCATGATGGATCGTCCAACCCGCATGTATTACCCTTCCGAAACATCCCTTCGCGCCTGGGATATTCGGGTGGCGTAGAACTAACTGTTTGATAATTATGCGCGTTCCAACTGCACGGCGCCATTCTTAGTACTTACCAGACCACTCGACAGAAAAGAGTGTGGAGTTGGCGACACCAGATTGGCGTTCTGTATCGTCCTGCGGTGGAGTCCCTAGATACTGAGAATACAGTGCAACCTGAATGGCCGCCGCCCATGAACATCCTCTCACGTGACACCCTGCCAGCCACCATTAAGGAGTAAAGGATTTATTAGTGATTCCGAGCGTGTCAACTGCTACAGTCCTTATCCCATAAGCGTCGTGCATATTGTCGTGGGCGGTGACGTTCCCCGCTGAATAGCGAGATCCAGCGGCGATCTACGTGGGCGGGTGAAGCTTTCACCAACCAGTTATCTCCCACCAGCGCGGCACTGTCTCAGCCGGGACAGCCTGGGAAGCTCCCGATATGAATGGCAGTGTAGTGAGTGAAGTGCGTGTAAGCAAGCGATGAGGATAGGACAATAAAGAGAAAGAAAAAATCTCGCCTGCTCCCTGGCGAAAATCTGTCGCAGTCGGCAGTCGAACCCTAGTTCCTCCCGGTCAGAGGGACTGTAGTGACAGTTGATGCGCTGAGCCACAAGCATGTAGGTGTAAAGGAGAAATAATAACAATCGTAGACAATATGGAAAGATTCAATGATATTATTTTTGTTTTTTGGTACATTTGTGCTTCCTAACTCACCCATAATACTACAGAGGTCAATTGGTATGAAATGTAATCGGCGGTGCCAAGGGAATTTATTACACTTCATACCTGTATAGGAACTCTAACCTATGGGTAGGATCACTATCTATAAATTTAACATCTAAATGTAGACGTAAACACTTGGCAATCATTTATTATTAATTTATTTGTAATTAAACTATCAAACTCAGTTACAAAATAACCATCACGTTCATAAGAATTGTGGGAATAACTGGTAAAAAATCTCAATTGTCTAAGATTAATACAATTTAAGCTATCGTTGAGTAAGCATGTTAAATAATGCGCGTGAAACAGGATGGCCGAGCAGAATAACCCCAACCCTCTTAAATTGGAAACAGCTTGCTATAGAAAGAGAGAGTCTTATGTAAAATTGTATTGCATAGAAATAGAGTGCCATACTCCATAAGTCTCAGTACTGCAATAAAATGTTTGGATGCACAATGGAAGGCCATAGACCACCAACCGGCTAACTACCGTCACTACGCTGGCACGTAGGTGCTCATAGGCTATGCTAGTGCGGACTTAATAACTAGATATTGAAAAATAGGAGTCTGGAGACTATTTCCATGTCAGAGTAAGGAAACCATGAAAAGTGGTGGCCGCGCCAGTCTCAGCGGGCGAGGCAGAAGTGAGACAACCACCAACGCAGTTGACCGGTTGAAGTTGCTCACGGCAAGACAACTGATGTTGCTCACCGCAAGACAACTGATGTCATTGGGTTCAAGTCCCAATGGTGGCTGGAGTTTTCGATAGGTAGATGGGCAGCGCAAGTCCGTCCGCTATCAGGAGGAGAATTTTAGCAGCCATCTGCTCTGACCGGTAGTTTTCCCTGTTTTTTTCGGTCAGTGCCAGGTGAGTGGTAGAGTCTAACAACCAATCCAAGGATCGCACGCGAACTTTCCGTTCTTGTACTCTCCACATCTCTTACATACTCACTCACGCACGGTTAAATGCACTAAATTAGCGTACATGTCGGGAGACTTGTCTCGGAGGGGACGGTGCCCCGTTAGTGGAAGACACCTGAGGAAAGCCATAGATGCAGTGTAGGTGGGCGCCGGATCTCATCCAGCGGGGGAAGAACACCCCCTCGCCCCAACAGCTTCCTGACTTAATGATCGTAGCCTCTGACGCTCCCGGAACCACGAAATAACCCATAAATGAACCCTAGACGGTTCCTCCACACGAGCTTTGAAATGCGATAACGGCAAATTACATAACAGAACCTGCACTTGTGTGAAGTTTCGTCTACTTCAGGCTCGATATCTTTCACTCAGTCGCGTTCTCTCCAGCATCATGTGACTGTTCCTGGCGGAAACGTTTCTCAAAAATCACAGTCCCTTTAAAAATTCCCAGAAGTTATTCCCTGTCAGAACAAAATAAGAAACAGTAATTGTTTAATGAATTCCCAATTTTCTATTATCTTTCACACACTTTACGAAATACACAACGAGCGTTCCCCGCGTGTCCTCAACGATCAAATCTTAGTTACAAATACTAGTTAGTATTGGAAATAAGCATAGTAGTCAGGCGTTCTAATTTTCTTTACACAGTTTTTTGTTTATCATAATCGGGAGACAGAAGATTATGTAGCAATTGTAGAGGAATAAGCTTATTAAACTCTTGCTATGAAATCAATGCTAATATAATAGGAAGAAGAAGAAATCCAATAATGGAAAACAAAATCTCAGAACATGTATTTAGGAGAGGAAGAACTTGTAGTGACTGTATATTTTCAACTACCCAATTAACAGACGAGAACTAAATTTACCCACGTTCTATCTGTTCATTGAATAGAGAATATCGAATAGAGAAACCTTTTGATAAAGTTAAGAGGATGTACTGTGAAAGTACTATGAAAAAATTAAAAAAGAAAGGGGTACCAAAACATCTAATAAGAGTTATACAGAGCCTGAATAGAGAAAATGTAATAATAATTATACAAAAAAAATGGGAAACAAACTGCAGACATTAATCAAGGTGTAAGACAAGAGTGTTCATTGTCTGCAATATTATTTAACATTTGTGTTGACAAAGTATAAAAGTCATAAAACAAACTCACAGGGTCGGTGGTGAACACTGAACCTGTCGGTTAATTTTGAGTAGAAATCCATATTTAAGATCATCAATATTACGCGTTTATAATATTATGAAATAAAACCCTTCCTCTAGTTCATATGGACCCTACTGTTACCGCCCCACATGCCGCAAAATTCCTTGAACTTCGTAGAGCCGGTGGGCTCTGTGACTTTTGCAAGGGATTTCCCCCATCCCTGCCGGTGGAAGCCACTGCAGTCAGATCCATCCGAGACATACATAAACATGCGCAGATCCCGGTGGGAAAATTTCTCGTAAAAAATATTCACTTCTCCGTCTGCCTCGCGGTCTTTTGTGTCCCCGCTTCCTGTGCTTTGTTTTTATTTTTACGCCGGCGACACGGCGCTCCCTGCTCCATCCGTTGTGCTCTCCCTGGCTGTCAGATTTTACGTCCAGTGACGTATGACGGGAGAGTAAGGGGTGGGGAGAGGACGGAGTACGAGAACACGTGGGGTTTGGTGTTGGGCTTCGCAGCGCTGAAGACTTTCCGCGTTACACAGTGACGGAAACAAAAATGTTTTTTCGAGAGAGTGTATGTGTTGGGGTGTGGAAGAGATGAAGTCCTTATGACTTGTCCTTTGCTCATGCATAATTTTTCATTTACTATGAATTTACAATGTGTTTGATATGTTTAGTTGTAGTTAATATTTATAATGTGGCAGAATGTTGTGTGACTAGTTAGTATAGAAATTAGTAAAGTCTGTATCTTCAATATGTGGCGTTGCCTTCTGAGGAAGGGGTCTGAAGGCTATTAAGCCTCCCCCCCCCCCCCCCGTTCTCCTTGCGTGCGGCATTGTAGCTGTTGTGCCTCTAACCGGAAAGTCCTGGAGTTCGAGACACGACGGTGACAGGATTTTCGACACTAGCTTGTCAACTAAGATGAATTCACCTGTAACCTAAACGAACAGCGCATGTTGTTTCCTTATTCTTCCTGGCCCTTTCCTCACCCCTAACTCACACACCCTTACACTCGGATGCATTACACTAACACACATGTCGAGGGGTCAGTCGGGATCTTACAGCTTGTCCCGTCGGGGGTGGTTCCCCGTTGGTGGGAGATACCTGCTTGTGGAAAATCTCTTCAAGCGACGTAGGTCGGCGCCGGAACTCGCACACAAGTGGAGCAAAATCACCGCCACCTCTTGGGATAAAAACGTCCTCTACACTTACGGGAGCTTTAATGTCTGCGATGCCGATATACATGTTCCATGCCTATGTCATGTATCTAGGCAAGGAATAAACATCTATATTTGTAAAATATTTTAAACTATGTGTATTATAATTAAGTAGTAACTATTCTGACTTTTGTATATTTATTCATATTTGAAAAAGAAAGATACTGCGGAAATACTATGACAATTAATATTTTAATACTCAGGTATCTTTTTTTCTTTTTGGCCAATCCATATCCAATCCTTTTTGGCCAATGCAATACATATATTTGTTTTCAAAAAAAAGTCCTTATGGTAGTGCAGCATGTCTTTTCACGTAATACTTATACGCATCATCAGATGTGGACAAAAAATTAATATACTTGCCTGTATATGAAAAAAGTATAATATTGTTTTGGATGAAAGTATTAAAAATAAAATTTCACAGTGATAAGCGTTAAACTAATGGATTAAATCAAGTATAAGTGAAAAATGTAAAGGAGGTAAAGAATATAAGGTATGTGAAGGAAATACTATGGCCGTGTTAAACGCCTCAAATTTTTTTGGTTTTATATTTCAACCTTTGGAGAAATTAACTGCATCGTGATGAAATTTAACACTTTCGCTTCAAGTTGAAATAGCTATATCACGCAAAAGGAATTCATGAATAGTTTGTTCTTGTTTTACAAAAAAATTGTACTGTGGAGGTAATATGCCAACATGCAGGTTATAGGCCATTGCCAGATTTTCTGGTTTCTTGTAGCATGACCTTGTAATTAGGACTAGTTATACAAATATATAATATGAATCACGCTCTTATAGTCTAATTTTACAGAAATTAGTCCTGATATGATGTCAGTAACTAAAGGGGTGCTGGGTTACTCATAACAAATTTAGTATTGTCTACAATGAGACTTAATTATACAAAGTTGAATACATCACTAATTGCTTGAAAACTTACAAAAATATAGTTTAATCAGTTTGACGTTGAAGACAAATGAAAATTTCTTTGTCTTTAATAGTTAGTTATACACCCTTGGCCATATTGACAGCAAAAATAAAATGTTATAAAATCTCTCCCACGTTGGTAAAATATAGAGCAAATTTAACGGCATTAATCTAATTAGATTGCTCATTAAATTCTCTAAACGATGATACATACTGTCAAAATCCTAAATACTCCTTTACGTGTAATTAATGATAAAATTACCAGGAAAGAAGTCATAATGCCTTCAGCACGTTCCTGACAATTGAGGCTTCACAGTGCGAATGCGCCAGTCAACAAGCCTGGTAGGGTGTTAACGCACTTATTACGCTCTCCCAGACATCATGCTAATACTATCTGTGGTAAACTTTTTCAAGTAACAACATAGCCACAACTAACCCGTATTACCTGCAGTGGCCACATTTCCATCACTTACCTTATGTAAATAGAGGGGAAAGAACTTACCACAATATGTTTCCAATAAAAGAACTTTATTGACAAAATAAATCCGAAATAAATACAAATAAGTATAAACATTACAATTGTAAATATTTACTCCCTCCCTTTAAGAAGGTGAAAGTTATGAATTGAGTGGCAATATAGTCGTTATTATTTGCAAAAGTAACAATGAAATCAAGCAAAAAACAAATATGGAATTGGAAAAAACATATCAAGAATGGAAAACATTTACACAAATTAAGGAAAACCGAATATATCACAATGTATAAATATGTTTTCAGGCATAAATTCCGTGGTGGTAGCGGATGTCTTGAGGTAATCCATAATGGAAGTAAATAATTTTTAATTTTCGTTATTATTATGTTTTTGATTTCATTACAAAGACATTTTTTCATTTTGCAAACCATTTAATGCTTCATCTGAAAAAGAAATACTTTTTTGTGGGTATTTCTTTAATTTTAAGGTATTTTCTAGGTTCTGTGCAAGTTTCTTTTCTTTACTTGAATACTTACTGAATAGAGAAAACAAGAAAGCGCTTATTTAATGAGCGGGTGTACCTCTAGTTCTGTTTCGCTACAATTAGCAACAATAATGAACAACTTAAAAACATGAACGTGTGTTTTTTATTGATCTGATCATTGTAGTTGTTTTAGGTAAGGTGACGTGATGGACTAGGTCATCCCGTTCGTGAGTGAGCCCCAACGGCGGCGAGGAAACAAGAAGGGGCAGTGTAGTGGGGTAGTTCGAAGATGGGCATGCGGGACGGCGCGGAGTGAGACAGTGATCGAGCGAGGAGTGAGACAGTGATCGCGGAGCGAGGTGATCGGGTCGAAGTAGTTGAGTGTTAGTTCGTGAAGCAGAGGTGTTGTGCAGTTCAGTTTACGAAATGAACGAGAGGAGTCCTTCAGTGTTTGTGAACTAGTGAAGGAGAGGTGTCCGGCAGTTTGAGAAAGTGAAGGAGTGGAGTCCGGCAAGGAGGCAGTTGAGTGGAGCGCAGCGCCGCCCGGGCTGCCACGTCATCCCGACACGCCTCCGGCGCAACCTTCGAGGCGCCGCTTTGCCTACCCAGTCGTTACTGGCTCTGGCGACCGTGCCATCGCGTCATCCCAGCGCTCAGTCGCAGACGGGGACGTCGCGCACCTCTTGTGCTAGCCGGGCCGCCACGTTACCCCAACGCACCCTCGGCGCAGCCATCGAAGCGCCGTCTACCTGGGCGCGACATCGCCCACACGAGCCCGTGCCAGGGCCGGCCGAGACGCTAGAGCCCTTGAGCGTGCCCGCCTTCCCGACCAGCGCCCGTGCCAAGGAGACCTTGCATCAATCAATCTTTGTCTTTTGTTGCTGCTTTTTGGTTGTGCAATTAGTTCTGGGAAAATAAACGTTGGTTGTTGTTTCCGTTTTTACAAGAAAAGTAAAACATTCAGACCGGACTTCATTTGAATTTGAATGGTGACTTTTAGCAAGAGAAGGACCTAGATCCCATCCTCCGCCGGGAGCGGGAAAACGAAATAAATGTTTGGGCTCGCCCCAGGTTGCGGGACAGACGTCACATAATATTTCGCTGTAAACATTTTTAGACGAAAAATTGAATTATGAATCATTGTTCATTTGTGTGCAAATTCACGTGCACATTTTCTTATTGAAGGAGAGCACATGATGAATGTTTTGATTCTGAGGCTATGTAATTACATGTTTGTAGTTTAAACAATTAAATACGTAATTCGTTTATTAATTAAGTTTTGTAAAATACATCAGTAACTTTAATAATAAAATGTGTTTTTATTTCTGATAATCCTAAAAAACGCTTAAAAATGCCTTTTGCCAACGTGTTTCCTTTCTGCTTTCCCTATGCGGTGTTTTACTATCACCTCTCTTCGGTGACGCCAGGTTCTGATAAGCACGTTATCTCGATAAAACCCCATCTGAAGAATAACCGTTTGACGCTCGCTTCCGCTTTCCTCTCGACCAGGTGTTCGACGCAAACACTGTGCTCGTTGCTAAACGCCAGACCCAGCGGTGTCTTTCCTTCCGCAGATATCGCATTCATGTCCGCCCCGGCATCCAGCAGAACATTGGCGATTATAAAGTGGCCGATGGCCGCGGCGCGGTGCAGCGGTGTAAGGCCTTGTTCATCTGCTGCATCCACGTCGTTGCACCTCGACGCGAGGAAGATCACGCATTCTAGGTGGCCGTTCTCAGCAGCCAGGGCGAGGGCCGTGTCCCCCTGGTTTGTCCGGGCGTTTATATCTGCTCCAGCGGTGCAGAGAGCTTCGACCATCTTTACATGTCCTTGAAATAAAATAAAAGTATCATTACAATACTAATACCAATTCTTAACACTATGTGATCAAAAGACCCAGCCACGTCCAAAATGGTGTTATTGTGTGGCTGTGTTTTTCATTGATGGGGTTTGCACCTCTTGTTGTTTTGAGTGGTACTTTCACGGCACAGACCTACGTTGAAGTTCTTGCTTCCCGTTGTTGAAGAGCAATTCGGGGATGGCGATTGCATATTTCAACACGATCGAGCTCCTGTTCATACTGCACGGTCTATGGTGGCGTGGTTACACGACAATAATATTCCTGTAATGAACTGATCTGCACAGTCCTGACTTGAATTCTATCGGATGGGATATTTGGGATGTTTTGGAACGTGGACTTCGTGCTAGGTCTCACCGACCTACATCGATACCTCTCCTCAGTGCTGCACTCTGTGAAGAATGGACTGCCATTCCCCAAGAATGATGCATGTGACTGAAAGTATACCTGCGAGAATGAAAACTGTCATCAAAGGCTAGGGGTGAGCCGACACTCTATTGAATTCGAGCATTACCGATGGAGGGCGCCACGTACTGGTAAGTCATTTTCAGCCACGTGTCCGGATACTTTTGATCACATAGTGTAGGCATATAGTAACCAGCTTCGCTCCGTACGTGCATCACGTGTTACGTCTTCTTCCCTGTTCACCTCTCCAGACAAATGAAATGCCATTCGTTTCATCTATATGGGTCTACTGGCGGAAAACTGATATTTTTTGGGAATTCATCCAAAATAGTATTACAATTTCGTCTATTAGAACATGATTTGTTGATTTTTCACGTGACAAAAGCGCATTCATCCGACTTACGACTCTTACGATGGTGGTCATTGGATTACTCTCAGCAACAAATGAATTGTTGTAATTCTAATCCAGCTTTCTGTGGGCTATTCTGGAAAATGCTTAGAAAACAATATTTGCATGGTTTTAACGCACTTACGGGAACATTGGTGAGATCTGTGAATTACTGTTCTCTCTTTCAGAAATTTACAAGAAGCAGTACGACTTAAGTAAACATATTGACGAAAATATTAAAACCTTCTATAGAAACAAAAAATTACAGAACTATTACACAATCCATCCTCGTTCATGTGACTTACTATGCCCGGAAATGGACAGGGCGGGCAACTGTAATACTTTTAAAATCTATCTTTATTATGAACTTGCAAAGCAAAAATTAAACCTTTGAACGTGAAAATAGTCGCTGGAGTAGGCACGCTAAGCTGGCGTATAAGATAATTTAATGCTCGACTGTGTCATTAAAGTGAAGTGAAAGCGAGAAGATGCAATCTCCTTTTTGCATATCTTTATATTTAAAACACTACGCGTTTTCGTTTAGAACTAACTTTCAGCTTTATATTATCCAAATTATGTGTTTATTTCTTTAAATGAAAGTTAATAGGTTCTAGATATGCTACATATTAATGGTTGCGCTTATCGTCCAAATTTATGGAATAAATCTAAATTTTAATGACTTGAAATTGTTAAATGGACCAATCTAAAATAAACCAGGAATTCGCTAAGTTTTGTTCATTATTTGCTAATGTTTATTGTAATCGTTATTTTGAAAGTAGTTGACATTTCGTCTTCGAGCACACTTGTGAGAGTAAAGTTATAGTTAACAAAGCAAAAACTCCGAGTTTTTTTAATTTCTGAGATTGCCTTTAATTGCAAAGACTGGTCAGTGAATTATTAACGCATTGTACAGAATTCATCTCACATCTCCTTTTGCAAAAAATATCAGTAGTCGGAGTTATACTCGTATGTGGTACATTAACTTTTAAGTTCAGTGGGGTAGTAGGAGATCCTTGTCATAATTCATTATAGCATACATTTCAGATAGTGGTAAATATAAAACATTTAATTAAATTTTCAAATACATCTTCAACTCTGTAATAATATATAGTAGAGTATTGTTACAGAATTTGTTAACCACCCTCATTACATTAGTCTCCGGGAATGACATTGCCAAACAATGAAAATGTTTCGAGCTGAAAAATACCTTACTCTGGTTTATTTCAACCTACTGAATTCAATTTTTTTAAAATGCCGAATTAGCTCTTGTTATGAAGATACAATAACATGCCATTTTTTACAGTTTTTCATTTCGGAAATAATTTTTTTGAAAGTTATCAACCCTGTCAACTGAATCTCCTGTCAACCCTGTCAACGTTTTCTGGCTGTTTGTATGTTATTAACACAATTACTGTTGCAGTGACTAAGAGTTTCATATTGTTTTTGCCGTAATTAGTGCATGATTTCTGTTTTTGGAGTGCTTTTAAAATGTACAACTTGTTAATTAAAAATGCCACGTAAATGTAGTGAATAATTTTTGTTACGTGTGTGACGAAATATGGGCCGTCAGGCCCGCTCTTCCGTCTGACCACGCAAATTTTGCTACGCTACTTTCACCAACTAGCCGGGAAAGGAGGTATTTCTTGGGCGACGAAACAGGCGATTTGAATTTAGCTCAGAGGCGTCATTTAGGCTTGAGGATCTTTTACATGCAAGTAAATCTACTAACACGGTACATAAGCTTCACTTCCCTTCCGAAGGAAAGCGTACGAAGGATTTTTTCGCCCTTAAAAATCCATGGCTTCGAGCGGGTATGAACCCGAGGAGCAACAGACCGATACGCTAACGTAACACCATCGCCGCCGGCAAAATTTAAAGTATTTAAAGCACAAGTACTCGTAAATATAATAAAGTGAACAAATTGTTGCTAAAAAATATTACCGACGTGAGAGACAAGTAAAAAAAATTACATTTTTGAATATTTTGTGGAAAAGAAAAGAATAGAGTGAACTGGCGTTTACGTCATCTAATAGAGTACATTTAGCACTCTCCCTACCAAAAGTTTAAAGAACAAACAGGAGCCGTTTTTCAGAAAATCTAGTATTTGTATTTTCCTTAATTGCACATATTGCTCGCAATATTGCGCGAAATAATTTTTCAAAAATATGTAATTGACGTTAACGAAAGAAGTTACTATTGAGAACAAATTTTATATGAAGGGAAAATCTCTATTTTCAATTTTTTAGTTGTAGAAAGACGCCCTAAATATTTCAAAATTTTGAAGTACTAAAAAATTCGAGTTAACCCTGAAAATCGGACCAACTATAAGTGCATTTTACTCTATTTTTACAAAAAATTTAAAGAAAACATTGATAAAATTTCAAAAGTGCCCGAGGGGCTTCATGTAATGTACCCCCAAATTTTAAAGACTGTTTTTCAAAATCTCAAAACTTCGACTCGAGCCATTTGGACAAGAGTTTCTTCAATTTGGAAGAAATCGTACGTTTGGTTTCGGCCCTAGTAATGTTTACAGACAGACGGACATTCTGAAACTAGTGGTACTACAACAGCACATACTTTCTCGCGCTATTGAAAGCTGTAATATTGAAGTATTGCGTTGTGTGTGTGCTACAAAAACATCAGTTACTGGTAACGTCCTATTCAAACAAAGCGCCTGTGATGCATATCTGCATTCCTTTCGATAGTCAGGAGCAGTAATCATTTCTTACTTTGACAAATGCAACAATCAGGAATACATTTCACTGATAGAGTATTCACAGCAAATTCTACATTGTTACCAGCGCAGCGTCAAAACTATGTGTGTTCGCTTGGCTAATAATATCATTAGTAATTGGAATATATGCAATGGTCATCAAAATAACTTCAAAAATTCTGGCTGCTCACTCCTGAGTTGTCTTTCGTCGTAAGATAATAGTTCCGATAGCGTTTCATCGTTTTGTTTTATTCAATACGCAGTTCATTTCCATGGAGATTAGATGATATTAAATGATATATAGCATACCTCATCGGGCATTCTGAGGAGTAATTTATAAAAAATCTGTGAAATTTATCGCAAACAGAAGTACTGACTCTCAGTCTAGGAGTTACACCACAACCAGCTGGAATTAATAAAACTGTTATAACGTATCATCGCCAACATCTCGACGATTGACAACATCGAGCTTTAAAATTGTCGATGCCGCATTGTTGTGATATTGCTATTGAGTTTTGCAGATTTCTTAAAAAGAGATTCATTAATACATTGAGAATACAAATTGAGTAAAATTTAAACAATTCAGTGCTAAACCAAAAGTAATATCTTCATTTTAATAGTAAATTATAATTAACGTTAAATTAATTATTTGTCATATCATTCATTCAATTTTTCTTGTATCCCGTTTTTGGTTTAGAACCTGAATATATTTCATTAAATTCAAGTAGAAATTACGCAAAACTACTGGTTTTTTCAAAAACGCACTTATTACACACTAAAATGCACTAATAGTTGGTCCAATTTTCAGGGTTAACTCGAATTTTTTAGTACTTCAAAATTTTGAAATATTTAGGGCGTCTTTCTACAACTAAAAAATTGAAAATAGAGATTTTCCCTTCAAATAAAATGTTAATGACCTTCCTTAAAGAGCTTATTTTGTATAACAGACTTGGAATGAGATAAAAATCTCTATCTTCAATTTTATAGTTTTGAAATGTTTTTGGCAATTTTTGGAAAGAAAAAAAAGCAATTCCCGAAAATGAGACTAGAACTGTACATACGTCAGTTGGAACGGTTGGGGAAACTCAATTTTGGAGAAAAACGTCTGAACGGTTTGGGCGCTAGCGTTGTGAAAAGACGGACGTTTTGCAGTCAATCGATTTTTCGGTACGAAGGACCCGTAAAACATGGATTCTGGCTACAGCACTTGTTAGAAGAATGTATTTCTAAATTTATATACTGGATTTATCCATTTTTTTCTTACTAGGGCCCAGAAAAATGAGTTTTTGTGTCGTCGTATCCCGGCGGACCAATACTTCTTACGTTAGCAAGTGCGAGAAAGTAAAAAACGGTAAAACTTTTCGGTGTCAGGGGACTGCAAAATGTGTATTTCTGTTGAAATTTGGGAATGAACTTTCCGCAGCATTATATAAGTTTCCCTATTACTCCGTATATACGTACGTATACGGGAAAGTAAAAAGGAGTTGCAAAAACGAAAAAAGGTAAACATGAGTGATTGGAAAGTAAAAAGGAAAGTAAATATGATTGATACAAGCTTCCTAAAAAAGGGTTAAAACCTAATGTTAATTTTGCATACTTCTTTATTAAATCGGGAAAATAAATTATAAACATTGCTATATTACAAATTCATAGCATTATTTCTACACCCGTTCATTGCAACTTCAATTCACGGTATACACAGAATTCACTGTATATACACTGTATACATACTGTATACTAAATTTACTGTATACACAGTATTCACAGTATTTTATGAAAGCTGTAGGCATGATAATGTTTCAAACTTCATCATATAATAACATATGTTTTGTTCTCACCGTTTTTTCTGAGGTCTTTCCAATTAACTGATACATATGAACACGTTTGTTACATATTATAAGTAATTTGCATTTTTTATTTATATTTTCCGATAAACATTTTGTTTAAGAAGAAATATTTTGTTAATTCATTTATGTTACTTCATTCATACGAATATTGCTTTCTAAAAATATATGTCATGAAAGAAATAGTTATTTTGTGTACAAGCTACTACAGTAAAGGAAATTCAGAAGCTGAGGTGAAATATGAGAGAAAGCAAAGCAGTCTCTCTCTACCAATGCATGGAAATATGAATAGCATCTGGCTCATTGTGGCCATACAACTTAAGCTCCGCCATAGACGCACGGCCTCTCCTCCCTGAGGAACGCCAACGATCGTTCCTCCCTTGTTGCATGCAGGCGGCAACGCCGTTCGCGTGACCTCTTGCATCCGCCGCATGAACAGGCGTGTCCCACCATCAGTGAACTGTCCCCACGTCCGCTCTTAACATTCGTAGAAATTGGATGCAGTCCTCGTGACCGTTTTGTGCCGCCAGGGCGAGCGGCGTCTTTCCGTCGGCAGCCTTCGAATTCACAGCCGCCCCGGCCTTCAGCAGCAAGTCGCGCACCACAGTCGTGTGGCCGCCTTCAGCCGCCGCATGAAGTTGCGTGTGACCCTCCGAGTCGGCCGCTTCCACGTCAGCTCCCGCATCGAGCAGAAGCTGGACGCAGTCTGCGTTCCCATTCCCAGCTGCCAGCGCCAGAGGCGTCCTTCCTTCCACCGTCTTCGCATCCACGTTCGTCCCGGACTTGATCAGGAGACCGACGGCGGCTCGATGGCCTTCTTCAGCCGCCGCGTGAAGTGGCGTGTGATCTCCCAAATCGCCCGCGCACGTGTCAAGCACTTTCCCGGCATCAGTCCTGTGACCATTGTCAGACACTAGCGTCAGCGGCGTCTTTCCCTCGGTCGACTTTCCATTCACATTCACACCGGCATAAAGCAGTATAAAGACGACTCTCCAGTGGCCTCTTTCAGCCGCTGCGTGAAGAGGCGTGTTTCCTTTGGCGTCAGACGCGTTCGCGTCGGCTCCTCTCTTGAGCATGTGGTTGACGCACACCGTGTGCCCATTGCCTGCTGCCAGCGCCAAAGGCGTCTTTCCGTCGGCTGATTTCGCATTTACGTCAGCTCCGTCTGCCAGCAGACGACAAACGCAGCCAAAATGGCCTGCTTCAGCCGCCGCATGAAGAGGCGCAAGCCCTTCAAAATCGGCCGCGCACACGTCCGCTCCTCTCTTGGACAGGAGGTCGACGCACATACTATGCCCTTGGCCAGCCGCGAGCGCCAGCGGCGTCTTTCCTTCACGGGTCGTCTCATTCACGTCCGCCCCGGCATTCAGCAAGAGAGTAACGGTGTCTCGAAGGCCTCCTTCAGCCGCCGTGTGAAGGGGCGTGTATCCCTCGAAATCGGCTGCGCACACGTCACCTCCAAAGTCGATCAGCAGTTGGGCGCAGGACGTGTGTTCGTTGCTGGCTGCTAGCGCCAGCGGCGTCTTTCCCTTGCTCGTCTTTCCATTCACGTTCGCTCCGGCAGACAGCAGTCCGTAGACGGCACTCCAGTGGCCTCCTTCAGCTGCTGCGTGAAGAGGCGTGTTTCCTTTGGCGTCAGACGCGTTCGCGTCGGCTCCTCTCTTGAGCATGTGATTGACGCACACCGTGTGCCCATTGCCTGCTGCCAGCGACAAAGGCGTCTTTCCGTCGAGTGATTTTGCATTTACGTCAGCCAACACGTGATAGATGTTGGCCAGCTGGCCTCTTTGAGCCGGAGTATGGAGCGAAGTGTGCCCTTCAGAGGCCACCGCATTCACATCTTCCCAATTAGGCAGTTCATTGGCACAGACCGCGTATCGCTTGGCAGCCGGCACCTCCAGCGTTGTGTTTCCTTCAGCCGACTTGGCATTAACATCCGCTCTCGCTTTCCGCAGATAATAGAAAGAGTTTATGTCTACTCCTCCGTCTGCTAAGTTAGGGTTCGTGCGCCCTTCCGATTCGGCCGCAGCCACGGCCACGTCAGACCCACAAACGATCAAATAATTAACGCAGTCCGTGTGCCCACGGCTTACAGCCAGAGCCAACGGCGTCTTTCCTTCGACCGACATCGCATTTATGTCCGCTTCAGCTTCCAGCAGACAATAGAGAGAGTCGAAGTGGCCTCTTTCAGCCGCGGCATGAAGTGGCGTGTGGCCCACATGGTCAGCCGAAGCCACGTCCGCCCCTATTTTGAGCAGGTAGTCGACGCATTGCGCGTGTCCATTGCCAGCTGCCAGTGCCAGTGGAGACTTTCCGTCGGCCGACATAGCATTCACGTCCAACCCGGCTGTGAGCAGGCGATTAACGGTGTCCAGATATCATCCTCTACCTGCCGCCTGACGAGGAATGTGCTTTTCCGAGCTGGACGCTCCATTTTCTTGCAGTAAGTTGTACCAGAAGTAGAAATCTTTGGGAGCGGTCAGCGCGAGCGGCGTCTCCCTTTCGGCCGACTTCGCGTCAAATCCCCTCCGGCTTTCAGCAAGCAATAGATGGCGAAAGGGTCACCCCCTTCAGTTGCCGTATTTAAACACATGTCCCTCGAGTCATCCGCGCCTACGTCCGCTCCTCTCTTGATTAGGTCTCTGACGCACCACCAGTGGCCGTTGCCAGCCGCCAGAGCCAGCGGCGTCTTTCCTTCTGCAGACATCGCATTCACGTTAGCTCCGGCCTCCACCAGGGTATTGAAGGTGCCCAGGAGGCCTACGTCATCAGCCGCGTGAGGAGACATGTGAAGTCTCGTCAAGTCAGCTCCTTTCTCATGAATACGGTGAGTCTGTGGAGTGTACGAGACGTATTTGCCAGCAGCCAATGCCAGCGGGGTCTGTCCTTCGTCCGACATCGCATTCACTTCCACTCCGGCTTCCAGAAGACTACAGGCGGGTGTCCAGTGTCCTCGCTCAGCCGCCGCGTGAAGAGGCGTGTTGCCTCCCGCGTCCGCCGCGTCTACGTCCGCTCCTGCCTTGAGCAGGAGTTCCACAAAGCGCGCGTGCCCGTTGCCAACCGCCAGCGCCAGCGGCGTCTTTCCTTTGTTCGACTTGGAATTCACTTGCGCCCCAGCCTCCAGCAGGAGACTCAGGGCGATAATGTGTCCCCCTTCAGCCGCCGCGTGAAGAGGCGTGTGTCCTTCCGAGTCAGTAGTGCCAACGTTAGCTCCTCGCTTCAGGAGGTTCTTGATGCAGCTCGCGTGCCCGTTACCGGCTGCCAGTGCCAGAAGCGTCTTTCCTTCCGTCGACTTCGCATTGACGTTTGAGCCGGCTTGTACTAGTTGGTAGATGGCGTCCGGGTGACCTCCTTCTGCCGCGGTGTGAAGCGGCGTTTGCCCCGCTTCGTCTCTCGCGTTCACATCAGCTCCGTAAATGATTAGTTCTTTGACGCAATACCAGTGCCCTTTGCCAGCTGCGAGCGCCAGTGGTGTCTTGCCGTCGACCGACTTTGCATTCACATCCGACCCAGCTTCCAGAAGACGGCAGACGACGTCGATGTGGCCTCCTTCAGCTGCCGCATGAAGAGGAGTATTCCCATCAGTATCGGTCACTCCCACGTCGACGCCTATATTGACTAGGTCCCTGACGCTCTTCCAGTTGCCTTTGCCAGCCGCCAGCGCCAGCGGCGTTTTCCCTTCAACCGATTTCGCATTCACGTCCACCCCGGCTTCCAACAGGTAACAACAGACTAAGACAAAGCGTCCTTCAATCGCCGCATGGAAAGGCGTGTGCCCTCTCGTGTCGGCCGGGGATACCACCTCTCGCCGGGGATACCACATACCCCTCCCACCCCTTTCCGCCTTAACCATTCGGTGCTTGGAGCTCGCTTTCTGAACTTGGTTTTAATAAAACACTGATTTCTGGCATAAAATAAGAAGTAATTAATGGAGTATTTGTTTTTAAATGACTGAATTTTAACTTTTAAGACATAATAAAAAACCCTACTCATTACATTTACAATTATAACTCAGAATCATCTTTTGAATGTTCTTCACAAACATTGGTCTTGCAGTAATTGTACTATGACTTCAAAATTAATTGCACTGATGTTCTTCAAAATTAGAGTGAGCGTAATTTACAGAGAAAAAGTAGAAGTTTTTAAAAATTATGTTACAAAACGTTTTCAAAGGTGCATACGTTTTATTCCTTTTATGAGAAGTAATCAATTCTAATTTAAAACCTCTCAATTTGTGAAAAATCGAAACGATCAATTTTCTTTTTAAATAGCCAGGAAGGTTGTCGAGCTAATTCACATAAGCATTCCGGTTACGCTGTGTTGGAATCCCAGAATGATCCAATATTTTGAGAGCCTATGACGTTGAAGCATCTCGTAAAGTATTTCCAAAAATCAAAATATTCGATTCAAACTCTCAGATCCACGTGTTCGTTCAGATATCAATATTAATTATGGTGAAATCAATAATTGATATTGATAATTAATGTTCATTATATGAAAATTCTGCGCGCTGTTTTACTGCTAGAGTTGTTAATAGATGGAGGGATGGACTGACAAATAGAAGTTATATAAGTCAATAAGAGAATTTCCAAAAGATTCAATCAGGAAAAATATAATGATTTGAATGGTTCGTCAATTTTTATTGTAGTACATTAATTAGTGTCAAGAATAAGCACAGTTGTCAAGGATATGCGAATCGGGTGAACAGCCGAAGCAACCACTGTCTAGCAATTAAGAAAAATCTTCATTTAATCTGCCTAATTGTGCCCTTAGAACTTATACTTTTTCAGTTGTGCTTTTAACACAGACATAACGCGTTTCACAAACAACGCTCTCATCAACTTCACTTGACAGGAGGTCCACGCAGTTCGCGTGACCCTTCTCAGCTGCCAGCATCAACGGCGTCTTCCCTTCGGCCGACTTCGCATTCATGTCCGCCCCGGCATCCAGAAGACTGCAGATGACGAGATAGTCGCCTCCTTCAGCCGCCGCGTGAAGAGAAGTGTGTCCTCCGGCGTCAGTCGTGTTCACATCTGCACCTTCCTCGAGTAGGCGTCTCACGGAGCACACGTCCCCTTTGCCAGCTGCCAGCATCAGCGGCGTCTTCCCTTCGGCCGACTGTGCGTTGACGTTCGGGCCCGCCTTCAGCAGAGAATCGAGGACTAGACCGAAGCATCCTTCAGCCGCCATGTGAAGAGGTGTGAGTCCTCTGCCGTCAGGCGCGTCTACATCCGATCCTCTCTTGAGCAGCCGTTCCACGGTGTACAAGACCTTGTTGCCAGTTGCCAACATCAGCGGCGTCCTCCCTTCGGCCGACTTTGCATTCACGTCAGCGCCAGCTTCTAGCAAAGCATCGACGGTTTCGAAATGGCCGCCTTCAGCCGCCCAATGAAGAGCCGTGTTTCCTCTCGAGTCGACAGCGCCCACGTCCGCTCCTCGCTCGAGCAGAAGGTCGACGCCGTCCTTGTCCCCGTCGCCAGCCGCGACCATCAGCGGCGTCTTTCCTTCGGCCGACTTCGAATTCGCGTCCGCGCCTCTTTCGAGCAGGTCGTTCAACAGAAACCGGTCCCAGTGGCCAGCCGCGAGCAGCAGCGGCGTCTCTCCTTTGGCCGTCGTGGCGTTGACGTCCGCCCCGGCAGCCAGCAGAATTCGAGGAGTGATCGGCTGGGCGCGGCTGATGGCGCGGTGCAACGGGGTCTCTCCATGTTTGTCAGCCGCATCCAGATCATCGCACCGCGACACGAGAAAGAAAACGCAATAGTGCCCGTTTTGAGCAGCCAGGGCGAGGGCCGTGGCTCCTTCGTTCGTCTGGGCGTTGATAATTGCTCCAGAGTTAGAGAGGACTTCCACCATGCTGCAATGTCCTTAAAATAATAAAATCAATTTTGATAATATATATAATACTAATAAACTAAACAACATTAGTAATGTCAATAAATCTAATCTATAGAACACAGCCTGAGTTAGCATGGCAAAAGCTAAACGTTAGTTCAGATACGAGAACAATATTGTGAAACGATAAGTCCTTTTTCATTTCTCGCCCTTGGTTCGTAAGAATAGTGTTTTGTAACCGTGCGCCGGAAAACGGCGAATGACGTCAGAAAAACTTCTATTACCGGGCCCTGTTAACAAGAAGGTGATATATCCTGTCCCTAAATATAATAATATTAGATCCTCTAACGAACGGTGTAGCCAGAATCCGTATCATGGGTACTTGATACCAAAATATTAATTGACGGCAAAACGTCTGCTTGTCACTCTCTGTACGTCTGTGGCCTTAAACCGTTGAATTGATTTACTCCAAAACCAATATTCACCGATCGATGTGAATGAACTGGAAACCTTTTGAGATTAAAACGAATATTTTCATATTTGGGGGTACTTTACATAATGCATCAAAAACATAATTTAAACGTATTCTCAAATGGCTCCTAATTTATTGGTTAAACTTCGTTCTCCGTTAGCGCAATTAACGCTTAAGAGGGTAGTGCAGGCGTCAACTTTGTTATATTCCCCGATGTTTTGACAATTGAAAAAGTGCAATTTTTTGGCGTTCTGCTACAACTTCATTATTGAAGAAAGAGTTTTTTTTCTGCCTGAAATATGTTTTTCACAGATATCTTTAAATAACTTCATGTTCAATTTTTCAATCATGTGAATAGTAATCTTGCAATTTGTGCAAAATGTACGTCTTTTAATTTCTTTAAAACATTCTTTCTCAAAAACCACTCCAATATTTTACTTCATTTCTAACGCTCATGCAGTAGAAGAAAGATATGTATTGCTGCGGGAAAAAACGGCGAATTTTCGACATAAAAACGTTTTGCAGGATTTTGGTGGATAAACACAGTTGTAAGTAAATAAACCCAGTTGCGAAATTTAAAAAAATCCTGAAAAAATTATGAAGATATTTTTCCTAATACAATGTGTTCATTAAAAACAGATCAAGCCCAAATTTTCGAAAATATGAGTATTTTTGGGTAAATTTGAAAAGAATTCGAAATGGTAAATTCGAATATCCCGCGTGGCATTTGAGTCAATGTCAATCTGTAACAGTAATTAGATATTTCTGGAAATCATTTCTCATTGTTGAACTTTATATTAAATAACTTAATAAACTAATTTGATATCACAAATCATAAAACTTATATCTTATTATACTCATTATCTTATATATGAAAAAATATCTATATTAAGTTGCAATTTTCGAATATTACGAAGATCATCCTGGCAGGTCTGTTATTTCATCGTTCGACATTCCTTATTATCATTTGTGTAAAGTCCTGGTCACGCTTTTGAAATCTTTATTAAGAAATGATTATGGGCATTCTATTCGTAATAGATTGGATTTTATTGAAAAATTATAAAATTAAGTTTAGACCCACCAATGAGACGTGTCATTTGATGTAGTATCCATCCATACCACATTCCCATATGATATCTGTGTGAAGAATTCTTGTCTGGACATAAGTTTATTAAATGTGTTCCAATAAATGAAATTCTCTTGAGTAAATGAATAAATGAATCTTTTAAGAGAAATATTAAGTTATTTTCGCTTTGTTTCTAACAACGAAATATATAAAAAATATAAAAGAAACCCCTATTTGAGGACCATTGAGTTCTCTTTTAGCTGAAGTGGTCATGCGGAAATTAGAATCTGAAGTTTATAAAGATATTGATTGTATGTTATAATATGTTAGGTATGATGATGATATGCTTTGTTCACTCTCAAACCATCAGATTGCCTTTTATTAACCAAATTTAACTCCTTTAATAAAATATTAACTTCACTTTCGAACAAGAAGTAAATAAGAAATTGAGTTTTTACATTTAGCCCCTATAAGAAAAGATTTTGAGTTCAAAACTAATTGGTTTATAAAGCAAATATTTTCGAGTTTATATTATCATGTGGATAGGGCGATTAAATTATCAGCTCAAAAACTGCATAACAACAATTTAGAGAAAGTAAAAACTGTTCTTCGCATGAATGTTTATACTTGATAGAATAATAAAATGTAGAGTGTGGATGATTAAGAGGAAGAAGAATGCTAGTATTGGTTTTGAAGAGTGGGTTATGAGTGAAGAGGTTAATGACCATTTTTTTCCATTTTGTTTCCTCAGTTAATTTTAAGATAAAATCAGATTTAAAGACTAAATTCGATTTGAATATGGTGAACAGAGTAACAAATCAAAGAAATCTAATAAAAATATCAAAGACATGAAAAAAAGAGGCACAACAAAATCGATTTGTGAACAAAATCGATGATGCAAAATGTGGGGAAGCACATATATGACAAAGAAAAAACTGAGGTTGAGATTAGAAGAACACAAAAGTAACGTGAATAAGAGTACGAATAAACAAAATTCATTGACCAATCACAGAAAAAGTACCGACCATGGAGTAGACCTGACGAATGTGAGGATTTTAGCCATGAAAACGAAAGAATTGAAGATCGGTATTAGAAACTTTATTTATAAAAACTAACAATTGTTGCAGCTCACAAATAGAATGTAACAACTTCACTATATGAAGTGTTGATTAATTTTAAGGAATAAAATTGTTATTGTTTTAGTGTTGTTATGAAATATAAACTTCATTTTTTGACAATTTTTGGGTTGGCAATCCTTGGACGAGTGTTATATCTTTCCTCACTTTCCTTCTCTTTCACTGTTATAATCATAATAGTCTTGTCGCAATTAGCGTGCCAGTTCAAAAGTCTGTGAGGATGGCTGGAATTTTAAAATTGTATTTGACATTATTTTTGGGGTCTGCCGAATAATGTTTTAAAATTTAATTCGTCTGGTTAATTGTGCCTATTACACACTAAGGTGAGTTCACAAATGTCTTGTAGTATTGGGAAACCTTCTTTTTTACTTTCCCGTATACGAACGTATATACAAAGTAAAATACGTAGTATAGGGAAAGTTATGTTGTGCAGCGGAAAATTCATTTCGAGATTTCGACGAAAATACATGTTTTGCAGTTCCTTAATACCGAAAATGTGGTTCTTTTCAAAACGTCCGTCCATCCGCCAGACCATCTGTGACACCATGTCCGTCTGTCCATCCACACCACTAGCGATTATTAAAATTGCGATTATTACGTACTATTTTCGATTAGCGATTATTACGTACGATTATTTAAAAATTGATATTCTCTGATCAATCTGACTCGACTCCAGGTGCTGCGATTTTGAAAAACTTTCTTCAAAATGTGGGGGTACTTTACATGACACCCCCCCCCCCAGGACATTTCAAAAATTTTCTCAATAAATAGCTCCAATTTTTCTTCAAATGTCTTGTAAGAATAGAGTAAAATAGACATAAAGTTGGCATAGGTCCGATTTTCACTGTTAACTCTGAAATTTCGATAATTGCAAGAGTTTGAATTTTCCCGCGTCTTACTGTAACTACAAAATTGAAGATAGAGATTTTCTCTTCAATTAAAATTTGTTTTCCATAGGGAGTTCTTTAATGAGTTATGAAAGTTTTACTAGTTTTCCCGCATGCAAGTTTACTAGTTTTCCCGCAAGTTTTACATGCAATATTTGCAATTTTAAAAAATAACAAAAACAAGATTTTCTCAAAAACTGCTCAAAACTTTTCGTACGTATGGTGCTAAATGCACTCTATAAGATATTTCTCTATTCTTTTGTTTGTTTTGTCTTATGTTCATCAAAATTCCTGATTTTTTGAAAATTGAAGAATATAAAATTATTTTAGACGAATTCGTATAACTGCAATTTGTAAAAATTCAATTTTTTAATGAAATGTGTTAATAAAAAACAGATCTTTAAATAAAGTCATGATAAATTTTTCGTAAATATGAGTATTTTTGGGACATCTGGCGCCAAACATAGTTGTCTCATTTGAAATTCCTGCGCTTCCTGAATGAAAAAGGAGAGTGATTCCAAGCACTATGATGCTACGCAAGTTTGAATTTTTATATGATTTCATATATCTTTGTTCGTTTCTTATATTCGAAAATTTGTTATAAGTTTACAAATTAATATTTTAGAAATTATTTAAAACATATTTGACAATCCATATTTTGTGTCCATGTTGCGAAAAATGTATTTGCATTTTACATTTGCATTTTACACATTTGCAATGTACTGATGTACTATTTTCTATCAAGTAATCTCAAATCTTTATTAAAATTAGACCAATCAAGTTTTCGTTTCTAAAAATACGTTTTAAATGTAACATAAAAGAAAATTGTTGAGCCTTTAGGAAATAGCAGATTTGAATGCAACATGATCTTCACCCCCATACGTCATATACAGTTTTTACTGTTTTTTTGTCTAAATAAATCTAAATCTAAATCTAAACAATGGCATTCCGCTCTGCGAGACGGTAGCTGAGTTCCTGTGATTGCCGTATCATTGTTGAGACATGAGTTAACAGTATCAAAAGCAGTAACTAAATATTTTCAAGCAAATATCAACACAAATTTGGCAATTATAACTGTTATAAGTGTGAAATTTGTGTTGATATTTGCTTGAAAATATTTGTTTTCACAGGAAATGTTCTACGATTTGTAATGTGTTTTACATACAATTATGTTGTGATATAGTGATATAAATAATGATATTAATAGTTCTACATAATCATTATTCAGAAAGTGTGTGCTGCTTAGCACCACTAGTTTCAATCAGCGATTCGTTTTCGAAAGTTTTATTTTTTATTTTTTCGCTAACGTAGTAGAGAGTTGTGATGCTACGCGAAAAAACGACTTTTCGGCCGAAAAACCCTTAGTACAGGGCCCTGGCAGCGAAAAAGTGGAGAAATTCAGATGCTAAATCTATATAAAAATCTTCTAACATGTGGTGCAGTGACATGTTATCCACGTCCTTGATACCAAAATATTGATTGACGGCAAAATGTCTGTCCGTCTGTGAACAACGCTGGCGGCTAAACCATTCAACCAATTTTCTTCAAAATAGATATTCCCAATCGATAAGTCTGATGTCGCGGCCCTTGAATTCAAAACCGATATTTTAATTGAGGGGGTATTTTACATGAAGGTCTTGAAACATTTTTAAAATGTTCAAAAAAGTTGCTTTGTTTTCATATTTGTTATTCGATTCCTATAAAAAAGTGTAGATCGAAGGAAGGTAATCAATTTATCTTAAAACTAACAAATTACTACTTTACTTCAAAAAATTTTGATCGCTGATTATGACATGATTCATTTCTAAAAGTTAGAAATGTCTACTGTTCGTGGCTATCGAAATAAATGCAGGTAACTACTATAGGCGCTTCCTATAAAAAAATGGTTGGGTTTGAATTATATTAGAATTGTTTGTAATACTTTACATTAAATAATAATTGAAAAAAATGAGTTCCATTAATTTTTACGAACATTTTTTATTTTATATTACATTCACTGCATAGGGAAACAATGCAGCGATGTATATTTGAGAAGTTGATTGTTGAACGGTAACAATACAATAATGAAATGTGAAGTTCTTTTGCATTTTTCTCTTTATTGAACATTGACATTCAACCATTATCAGGCTTTCTTTTATTATTTATTTATTTATTTATTTATTTATTTATTTATTTATTTATTTATTTATATTTTTAACTGAACATCAAAAACTGAGAATGACGCACTATGCGGAGAAATGTACTCTGTAAACGTTTTCTTAAATTCTGGTGTCCCTACCCTAACCCAGACATGTTGAATTCTGAATGACAATGGAAACGAAACGTTTGTCCTTAGTTTGCTTTTTGAGGAATTTTTTACGTGTGAAAACGTATAGAGCATTTAGCATTACATATTAGTACAAGGAGTAACGTGGAATTCGTGTAAAAACGAGCATATTTGGAGACTCTAACAGTACAATGTTTAATTATTACCATTTTATAGTTTTCAATCTATTTGCATTTGTTTGCCAACGCTATCAGTCACTGCATTGTAAAATCCACATGCCAACCATCCATGTGCTGGCAATTCCGCAAATGAAGTTTAAAAAAATGATGACTGAGATGTGTTAATTTGGAGAGAAATTGTGGTATAAATAGTATTTCATAACCATTACTAAAGGTGAGAAAGTACGTGCTTTGAAATTGAGCACCACTAGTTTATATTTGAGGCAGTATGTTGTACCATATTGGGCATGCATATATTATAATGGGGTGAACTATTTCTTTGTAAGAACTAATGTACATTATGTTTTGAAGGCGATTGTTTCTTTTAATTAAAGGATGCAGTATTTTTTCTTGAGAAATTTTGTCATTGATATGGCTAATCCATGTTAGTCTGGAATCCATTAGTATTTCAAGATATTTGTTGTCTCCAATCAGTTGTTTTTTTTTGCCATTGAGAGAAATAAAAGATATACCAGTAATATGCCATGTCAGATATAAATAAATTATTGAAAGCTGCATCAAAGCAGACATGAGCATTAATGAACTTTAAGAATCAGAATTATTCGAAAGACAAAAATTTATTTCTTTTAAAAATTTTGACACAGTTGGAATTTCGGTTTCAAGATTTTGAAAACCTGTGTTTTATTGAATTTCTTAACGAAAAACAGTTTTCCACCTCCCAATCTTCCTTTCCTTCAGAAAAGTTATAATTCCTAAAAAACAGTATTCATTCTTTGACAGTGAGTAGCTTCGAAATGAACTGACAAATGTATTCAATGATAATTCAAAATACATGCATGCAGATTTGTTTCTGAAGGATTTCGTGGACAACGGTCTAAAAAAAATGTCAAGAGACTATTCGGTTAACACAACTCATTCTAACTTTCCCTTTATCTACAGCAGTATATGAAAGGTATATGAAAGGTTACATTAACGACAGTCAAAACATTCCTAAGAAATTCCATAGAAAATATCAGGCTCAGTAATTTGAGTACACTGGTTACCGAAAAATGTCTGATAAATTAACTTACGAGAGACGACAGCTTTTAAAAACAAGTTATCAATATGTTTGCTGAACGATAAGTCCGATGAATGGTGACAATATTCACAAAATTGTAAGACAAGATTTTCAGAATAGCCAGCTTCATGACTAGCTTCGCCACTGCTCACGGATTGATTTGGCTCCAATTGCAGTTCTGCGATTTTTAAAATGATTTATTAAGTTTGGGGGTACTTTACATGAAGCACCTGCGATATTTTCAATTTTTTTAAAAAAATGCCTCCATATTTTTTCTTTAAATTTCTTGTGAGAACAGAGTGAAATACACTTATAAGTAATGTGAAATACATGTATAGGCTCGATTTTCATTGTTAATCTGAATTTTGAACAAAATTGATTAGAGAGATATTACTTTGGAATGAAATTAATTCTTCATAATAAGTTATTTCATCAATATCATGCATTTTGTATATCATGTGTTCATGTCCTATTAATATCATACGATTTTTGGAAAATATAAAGTTTTCGAGCAATTTCAATTGAAATGTTGACAACATTAAGAAACAATAAAAACAAGATTTTCTCAAAAAAGTCACCAAATTTTTTTCAAGATATTTGTAAGAATAATTCTAAATGTACTACTCTATGAAATATCATCCATATGAAAACTCTTGGATTTTCATCAAACTTGGTACATAGTTTACCTAAGTTTGACCACCAAAAAGTTTTGTTTGGGCACATACAGGAAAAAGGTTACATCAGAAACAAATTTTCAGGCCAATTTCACGCTGTCCGGATAAAACTAGGAAATTAACCAAACTTGGTATATCGTTTGCCCAGAGTTGTTCAACGAAATTTTCGTTTGCGCACCAATGGAAAAGACGTTAGGCGCAAAAATGGGCGGAGCATGCCAGGCTGTCTGGAAATATCAAGATATTTTGACCAATGTTGGTATAACTTTTACCCAGCAAAAATTTACGTTTGACCATCCTCGCAAAAAAGTTACAAGCAAAAAAAATTATCAGGTCAACTCCAAGTTGGCCGGAAAAAATCAGGTATTTTGTACTGTAACTTTGTATATCGTTTATCCATTATTTCCTCACATTTGCCAACCAAAAATTTTCGTTAGTCCACCATCGCAAGTTAGACGCGAAAATAGTTTTGAGAAACTCCTTAAACGCCGAAAAAGTAGGTAGTTCAATTTTGCACAAAATTTGGCCTTCATTTACTCTGATTTGCACAACAAATTTTTGTTTACCTTCCACAAAAAATCACAAACAGCTTTCGAGATCACCTCACAAAGAATGGAAAATTCCATGTACATTAAAATACTCGAATATTTCGACTTTGATTTTCGTATAAAAATTAGAATAAAATATGCACGCTCGGAGAAATAATGGTTGACGATACTTTAACACAGTTAAAACAAATACCGTGATACTGTATATTATTTTTTAAAAAAGGGCCCTTGATGACTCAAATAATCTTTGTTTGCCCAGGCACAGAAATTAATTCACAAGCAAAAGCGTCTATTAGTAGGGGGTTTTTGGCCTCGCAGTCGCTGCAATGAGCGGTCGGGCTACTTGCTACGATTAAGAAAAAAGTCATGAAGTGCGTAATACTTTGTAAATGTGTGTTCTTGTTCGCTCAAAAAAGATTTCCGTTTGCACAGGCTCAAAAATAGAATTACTCGTATAAGCGGAAGTGTATTTTCAGCTGGTTCTGTCAAGCGGAGTCACTGCAACGATCGGTCGGCTTGTTGCTAATCTGGAAGCAAAGTTATGTTATTGTGAATATTCATCGATAAACTCATGTTCTTGTTTGTTTAAATACAATTTTCGTTTGCACAGGCCCAGAAATATATTAACAATGGGAAGCGTGTTTTTTTTCAGGGGGAGTGTATTTTCAGGCGATGTCGTTGTTTTGATCGGTCAGGCTGCTTTCTATGCTGAGGGAAACATAATATTCGGTAAAAGTGTGTTCTTGTTTATCCAGGCAAAGAATTGGATTTATTCATAGGGGGTTCCGTGAAGGGGTGCATCCGTGCAAGGTTCCGCAGGGGTGATCTTACCGGCTACTTATCAATTTTGAGTACGTATATTAGAATGTACGAACAAGCAGAACCAAACGATACCATTTAGAAAATTATGTACCAATTTATTACTTATATAATAATTGAATTTAATACTTTTGCTGTTCTTTAAATACATGTTATAAACGGACGCTATCAAATGAATTAAATTTGAAAATTAAATAACTATTTATTAATGATTTAATACCCTGTAATTAAATTTATTAGTGCTTCCGTTTAGTAAGGAATATTGTTATGAAGGAAAGGGATTTAGGACCCCCTTCCAGAAATTGGAGCAAGTATAAAATAAAGTAAGATCCGACATAGTCATATTAAACCATTGGATAATTAAATACTAATTTATAATTAATTTATTACCTCATTACAAAATTTATTATTGTCGTTTATAATGTTAAAACTGACTCTTCCGTTGTGCGGAAAGAAATGCAATGTTTCCAATGTAACGTTTTCCGACATATTGTATCTAATTTACTAATATTTTTTCAAGTTATACAAAACATCTTAAAATATGAGACATTCATTTTTTTAAAATTGCGAAAGTTTAAATTGTTTTCTGCGTCCTCATGTAACAAAAATATTACAGATAAAGATTTTTCTCTGAATGAAATCTATTCTTTAGAGACAGATTTTGAAATAAGGTTATGTGCAATTTTTCGAAAATTTGTGTACTTTTCGCGAAATTTTCCGTGAAATTTTCCGTGGCCATTTTTAATTTTGTTTAAATAGTTTTAACAAGTTCTCAAAAAGGCACAATTTTTATTCGTTTTTGACTTCGAATAGCATATAAAACGATTATAAGTATGGTGCAGTTCTCATATTCTGATTTTTGAAAATTGCAACCATTCATAAAATTTCTGCATACTCCTAGAACTTTATTTATAAAGATATTTTTAATGAAATGTGTCAATCTAAAGAGCCCTTCAAATATTGTCATGTTCAATTTTTCGATTATACGAGTTTTTTTTGTAAAATTTTGTGTCAAACATGGGCAATTTTTAATTTTTAAAGTTAAAAAAAAATTTTCTTCTAAGTGGCAACAAATTTGATAAAATTTTGATCACGGATAGCGTAAAGAACGCCTAAAAGAATGATCTTGGTCTCATATTCATTGAAATCGCTCGGGATATCGCAATGCAGTAAAATTCGCCCAAAAAGGTACCTTAACAAGACGGCAACCTACCTTGTTCCTCCGGCCAGTAAAGTTAATTGGCATTTTACTCAGAATAAAATGGAACGTATCCAACGAGGAAACGGCATTTCAACGGAATTTCTGTGAATTTAATGTAATTGCCTTAAAAACTCGAGATTTTGTTCTTCAAGTCGCTTTCTTCTTCTTATTGTCATCAAGTCGATATTCTTCTGAAAGTCCTGCGTGAATGCATGAGCAAGTTTGTTTTAAATTTTCTGTCCCTGTGACACGCGATTTAGTGGTGGCAGCCACACAGTGTAGGAGAGTCTTTAGCTGTCAACCACTTTGAAGTCGCTGACTCTCTAGGCGTAGGTTGCAGGGGTTGGCAGTACAGCTCCCTGTCGTCTCTCTGAGCATGGAAAGGTGTACAGGCATAACTTCTATCCAGGAGTTACCCTGCTTCGTGATGAGCATTGTATTCCATTGGCAAGTCAGGCATTCCTAAAGGTCATGCGAGGGTATCGAAAAGTGTACTCTAAACTGTGACGCATTTTGTGTTGGGTCAACAAGCAGTCCATTAGTAGCCACTAGGCAGAGCGATGGTGAGTATTTTTATGTGTTTCACATCCAATTTAACTATTGTTGGAAAAATCCACCTAAACTTAGATGAAAAGGTCAAATTTACAGAAGCAAGTGAATCTCAAAAGCTCTTAATGAAGAATGTTGAATGTTGATTTATGGGTGATTTCTTTCATAAATACGTTACATGTCGATGTACTTTAATAATTGTACTAAAGTTGTATAATTTTCTAGTTTCAGAAACGAAAATCAATATCACAAAATAAGCCATAAAATTACAATCCTGCAAAAAACCGAAACCCCCTAAACTCATGTTTTTGTTCCGATGGATTCCGGCTTAGACAGATTTTACTGTATTTAGTTGAACTACTGCACGTATTTGAACAGAATTTACAAAATTGACAATTCCACGATATATTGGCCAAGATTCATGATAGTTCTTTTACTTTTTTTCCTGTTAGTTAATAGGAAGAGGAAGGTTTGTAATTTTATGCCAGAGAAGGTGAACTTCTGACAGAAAAAAAATCATTGTTGTCGGGTCCTACTAACGAGAAAGTGGATACGAGTATATCATTTTATAGTAAATTACTTCAATCAAAACTGTGTTTCATTGCTTCAAAAAGTGTCTTAAAGATCTCTTAATTTCTTTGATCAGATACTTAGTAAATACTTCTTGCTGGGGTCACGTCGTGCTTAAAAGGGTACAGACTCAAATTCTAAACACAAGTTATTTACACATTTATTACAATAATCTTTGGACGAATTCTTCATTCACATTACTGACGTGATTGTCACCAGCAAAAACATGATACGCACAAATTTGGTCGTAAGTTCTATGCTTGGCGCAAGATGTATAAGATTAAAACCGGCGGGCGTAAATGATGATACCTTTTGATACCAATCGTCGCGATCCGGCTCCGCTTTAGTAGGAGTGGGAGGTTACAACATTGTTACGTGACCCCCCCCCCCCGAAGGTAGTTCAAGGGCTGATTATTTCGTATTTCCGGGCGTCTACTGCTATTGTCGTTAGTTCTGCAAGTGTATTGCTTTTTTTTTTTTCTAAAATTGGCTGTGTTTTTCTCCAGCTGGATGGTGAGATTCGGCGGTGATCAATTCGTCGGCTGGCAGTGTTTTCCCCATCTAGGTATCCCACAACAGTGGAACACAGCCCTTGCTGAGACAGCTCTTATGTTCCCGAGTGTTCCCCGGATATGTGTGGTGTTGAAGTGTTTGTGAGTGTAAGTAAATTGGTAAGGATAGGACAATAAAGAGGAATTCAATACCGCGCGCTGTCCGTAGACCGTTTGGAAGAGTATTCCTTGAGCATTTACTTGGTGTTAATCGGCGAAAACTACAGATTGGAGCTGCCGTCCTCTAGAATTCTCCTCCAGGCAGCTATCTAGCCAGTGACAAAACGTCTTCCATCGTCGAGAATCATGTAATGGTTTGTCAATATGTCAACACAGAATAAATAAGATTGTGAACAATAGTCGAATCATGAAGAAAGAGAAGGCAGTTACTGTCTACCAACTAATGTAAATCTTAATGGAAGCTGTCTTATTGAACCCCTTGAACTTATTCTTGTTTATGAATAAGTGTTTTCAACATAAGCGCAAATTGTTCCCCTTAGGACATTCTCTACAGCATCACAAGCGAAGAGATCCAGCCCCTTCTCAGCTGCCAGCATCAGCGGCGTCTTTCGTTCGGCCGAAGTGGCGTGCGCGTTCGCCCCGACAGCCAGCAGGATTCGAGTAGCGATCCAGTGACCGTGGGCGACGGAGCGATGGAGCGCCGTCACACCATGTTCGTCTGCCACATCTAGATCTTCGCACCACGACGCGAGGAATTAACGCAATTATGGTGGCCGTTTTGAGCAGCCAGGGCGAGGGCAGTGACTCTCTGATTCGTCTGAGAGTTGATATTTGCTCCTGAGTTCGAGAGGATTTCCACCACATTCCGATGTCCTTTAAACAATAAATTCAATTTTAATAATAATAAAACAAAGAATATTATTAAAGAAAAAAGCATATTATCATTATTATTTCTTGCCTTTTTCAACAGAATTTTTAATTTGCCTATCTTATTTTGCTACTCCATTGACGTATTTGAGAAATCAAACACATGGAATTTAAAATAACGATGATAAAATGGAGTTCATGATATCTAAAAAACGAATGGAATAGTTTACCTGCAAGAACCTTTGAACCCCTTTCTCGAAGCGTTCAACATTTTAGAATATTAATTTAGGGTATTACTAAGTATTTAAGGGACTTAACTAAGAATAGTAGGTTATAAAGCGAAGCATAAGTGATATATTGTGAATTGAGATGTTGTGCAGTGTAGAAATCAGGAAGGAAGGCTAAAAGGGTTAAAGTGAAGTGCAGTGCAGTGCCAGTGCAGTGTGATCTTAATTGAACAAACAATTAATGCTGAGTTAGATTACAGAAGTTTCTTTTTCTTAAGGTAATTTAACGTTATATGAATCAGCCAGTTTTTATATTATTACTATTTCTGTATAATTTACATGTTAGATAATTATCATATTTATGTAGGTAGCTGCCACCGGGTTATACCCAATTGCAGATTGAATAAATATATATTTATCTTTTATACAGTACTATCTTTATTTTATACAGTACATTAAGCACTATTCGTTAAAAAGTTTGTAGAAAAAATGGGTTCGTTTTTTGAGAAAATCTCGTTTAAAAATATTGTTAATGTTGGCCATATTCTAAATTGCCCGAAAACTATCAAAATTAAAAAAAGAAATATCGCAATAATGAAAGAACTAATTATAGAGAAGAAATATTATTGAGAAAAAATGCTATCTTTAATATTGTAGTTGAAGGAAGACGTCTATTTTTTTAATCCAGAGTTAATAGTGGAAGTCGACCCTACGCCATATTTATAAGAGTATTTCACTTTATTCATACCAGAATATTAAATAAAAAACATTGGAGTCATTTTTGAGAAAGTTTTGAAAATGTTGCAGGGATTTCATGTAATGTGCCCACAAAATTCAAGAACGTTATTCAAAATCGCTGACATTCAGGTGAGGCCGTATCAATCGGGAATATTCAGTATGGAAACAATCCAACTCAGTTTAGGTGCTAGTGTTGTTCACAGCTGAGCGACACACGAACTAAATGGCGGAATATATGAAAATAATACTGCCTCGGTATCAAGGACGGACTGTTCGTAAAATCTGGCTACATAACGTGTTAGAAGGAGTAATTTACTACACACTAGAACATGATTATTCCACTTATACTGTAACAGGGCCACACAATACGGGTTTGTCTGTCGAAAAAATTGCGGGGTTTTGGCGCAGCATTACATAACTTCATCTATACTCCGTATATAAGAACGTATACGACGTCCATATAAACTAAAAACTTTGTTAGAATGTTATTTAAAAAAATGATCCATTGTGAGTGATTCCGGGGGCATCAACTACCAAAGCCGTTAGACCGTAGGTGTTGTGAATGTTTCCTCACTGGAAGGCGAGGTCTGGAGCCGACCTACCGTCGGCTAGCGGGGATATCCAAACAGGTATCCCTCAGCAACGAGGCACCGCCTCACCCGGGACACGCTTTCTGCTCCCGACCGATCTCCCGGCATGTGTGGTAGTGAAAGGCATGTTAGTGCAGAAGTGAAATATTGATTTTAGAATATTATACAGAACAAGCCTCTCCGAAGTGGCTCCCCAATCTACCATACTTTATGCGCAAACGGCAACATCGCGGGCTGGATCAGCGACGGCGGCTTCTCCCTGGTCCATTGCGCAACAGCAACAAAGGAGCGAGATGTGACACATGAAATGCAGTACGGAAAACAGACGTGCAAATAAAAAAGCATTTGAAATAAAGACCATTTTTTTCTACTTTCCATAATTATCTTATTACGTCACGTATTGAAAATGTTTACCAGAATTTTGAAAGCACAGCTTTACCCTTTCACATTTGTTATCTTGCTTGCTTACTTGCAGCGAGCACTCTTCTGAGAATAACATTCGAACGCAATCGCTCTGTCCCGCTGATTAAGCCCGCGATGTTTCCGTTTCCGCATAAAGAATGGTGGAGTGGGGAGTCGGCCATTGTGGAGACACATTTCGAACGCTCTGTAAGAAAGTAAAACCTCCTATAAGGAAATTTTAGTTGATGTTTCATATCATCATATACCAAGACCTCCTCCCTTCCCCGAGCGCGCGCTGCCTAACCTTGTATAGCGGACTGTTAAATTCAAAATATCCGGTAACACTAATCGCGGAAAAATCCAAATTGCTCAAAAAATGGTTATCCAACGTACGACAATATGTATGTCATTGGATTCTTCTTTTTACATTCGTCGTTATAGATTGGAAAAATATATGTAGTTCAATTTAGAAACACAAAATTATCTCAAATATCTCGTAAAATACAAGTGATAAAATAGAAATTAATACATGTATTAATTATTCCCATTTGCTAACGCACCTCCGAGAAAACTGCATTGCAAATATTTCAACCGTTCAAGAGATGCTAACGTTACGTGACTCACCCTGAATAGATTATAACCCCACTCCCGCCTAATAAAACCTTCAGTCAAAATGTCGCAATGGAGTCGTAGACGAATGCTGAATAAGAGACTACCTCAGGGCAGCAGAACCTTTCGGACGTAAGAAAGTTAATTAAAGAACACATAAATAAATGAACTTCGTTTATATTCTAAATACAACTGTGAATATAAGACACAAAGAACGAAAACTGTTAGAACTCGCTGCATTACTCAGCTATTTTCTAAGTTAATCGCACACCCTTCTGAATGGCTCACGGGATCAGGTACGTTCATGTACGATGGAGACATCAAAACTGTTTAACCTTCAAGAACCTCTTTGAGGGTCTTATTGTGCAAACTGATTTGCCAATTTCAACCAAATTCTTTTATTTTACAGGATGCCTCATAGGCAATGACAAAGATTTACTGCATACTCTTCACATCACAGAGAACAACTTCAATGTCACCTAGGATCTTTTGAAACAAAGATATGACTCACAAAGGAGCATTGTTGCTCGACAAATGGATTTTAAAATCACTTCTTCTTACTATAAGTTCAGCTTCCTCATTATAAAATCTAATTGATTTCTACAGACTGCATGTTAACGCCATTCAGAGCATCAAGGCTGATACTGGTTTATCAGACTTATTACTTGTCGCAATAAGTTCTAAAAATCTCCATTCTGACATTTTTAAGCAATGAGAGCTCTCCTGGAATAAGAGAGATTTTCCCACTTTCGATACCCTTGTCCAATATTTAGAAGTGCATCAACTGATCTTGAGAGTTCTTGATTAACCTATTCAAACTCAGAAGTATTACACTAAATCTACAACTAGTTTTTCTCCGTCTAGACCAACAGCAAGATCAAGTCACTCATCTGCCCTAAATGCAATTCTGAACATCTAGTTCAAGATAGCCCCTCCTTTAGAGAACTCACACCAAGAGCTCGATTTGAATTAATCCAAAAATGTGGCAGATGCACTAAATGCTTCAACCCCAAGTCACATAAGGATTTCTACACAACGAAGTGGGCTGCTTGTAGTAAGTCTCATCGCAGGTTACAACAGTTTCGTGATGACTCCTCCACGAGTGACCAGCCAAGCATTACTGTCGGTTCTAGTATGACCGAATTCGTATCCCCACTGCAGAGGTCATATGCTTGCCTAAAAAAGCAACGGTAGTAATTCTTGGAATCTAACTTTTGACTCTTTACTCGATTCTGGCCGCACTGTAAATCGTATTACCTGGAATGCTGCCAAAGCTCTCATCTTGCCAATGGAAAATCCCCCATCACCATAACAGATGTTGCCTCCAAGCATATGACAAGTTCACACTCCACTTTGGTTACAATTAAACCTACCATTGTCTCCTCGAAATGGTCAATCAATCCCTTGTGCGATTATATCCAAAACCTCTAAAGTTTCCAACAATTTTAATTCTTCTAGCTGGAACTAACCCATTATCTCACTCTCAGATTCTCAAAATACATCGACTTGCTATTAAAAGATTTGTTTTTCAAAATTCTCATGCCTCATCAACAGATCAGACATGATAATTTCCATGTTCTTCAGAAAACTAAATTAGGCTGGATTGTTGTGGGCATCACCTCAATGTCCCATGCCTCAAAAACTATTTGCAATTTTGTACAACCTCAATTTAAATTCAATATTGAAGTTACTGGTTACTATAAACATAAATTAACCACTCCTTACAGATTAATGTCTCACAAGGAAGGAGTCACTACTTCACAACCCCCTCTTACAATCAATTATATTGCTTCAGTTCCAACCACTTCTGAACTAATTACTTTAACTAGCGTAAATGCACAATCTGCTAAATTATCAACGTCTCATCACAAGAGCTCCTCAGTTGAATCATGTGACAAAGTTTGAAATAACCGATTTGACAATGATTTTATCAAATCAAACCACATGCAACCAAATCCTTCGTTGGATAATTGCATTCATTTCTCGGCCTGTTTAATTTTGCATTCTATAAATAATGACACTACTCAGTCTAATTTAAATTTATTTAAGCAATTATTGCCATGTCCACCTTTGCCAAATGTTAAAAGTGCTCCAGTACCATTAAACTACTCTGTTAAATTTAATTTTAATTTACCTCATTCACATGTAACTGAGCAAACAAAGTCCCTAGTGTTTTGTGCTTTAGCTGAAGCTTCATATTTAAACCCATTTCCAAGGTCTGACATCAATGTAATTCAATCTATTAAATCAAACGTCGTTTTCATCATTTATTCATTGTCTGGTTCCCTGTAATTATTAGTACTCTTTGATATTTCTCACAAGTAATTTAAACAACTGTGGAGACCAATGTAAAGGAACAATTTAGTTCCACATACTCATTTTGCCCTAATTTGGCACAGAGTATAATCTCTTCATTCTATTCATTTTTCTTCAATTCTAGTCATTATTTGGCAAGCCTACTCCACAATTTGTAACATGCACTTTACTAATTGTAGGCTTCATTGCTAATTGTGTTAATACAGTAGTTATTATTATTTCTTGTCAGTTGTGATATTGTGCGTTACCCTCACGTGAATTTTATTTCATTTTCATCTAAGACTTCTTAAGGGTGACATGTTTATGTATAAATATGCAGCGATCCTCAGTGCCACTTATAAAAGTGCACTGGCTTCAGCCGAATCAGCTGATCTCCATTCATTGAATACAGTCTTATTATAATATTATGCTAGACTAGTCCGAAAAGTCGGAAACATTTAAACATTTTAATATTTTGAAAATCAAACGTAATTAAAACGGATTAAAGCAGATGATTAAACTTTATCTATCCATTGAAAATGGTACCTATAAAAACAAAATCTCTGAAAAAATATGTAAATCTCGTAACAATTGAAATCGGCTAATTATGGTTCTAAATACTATTACTGAAGATTTTTTTAATTTGTTCTATTGCAAAATCGATGATGTAATCTTCAAAATTACATACTTGAGGTATCTGGGAAATTTCAAGGAAATATTCAAATTTATTCATTCCAAAAATTTAAAAATATCATTAAATAAAAATGTTAGTGTTATTACGCGTACTTTCCATGTACGCTAGTATGAAGTATACAGTTACCCTCTAAATTTCTGAGAACTGATTAGTAGGCATAACATCGAGATTATATAATCCATTTTGAAAAAATATTACTCCTTGTGTGTTGAATACTTATACACGGTAGACCGTATTTTTTGACTCTGGTCTTAGGAATACGGTATACATAACACGGTACCATTCGCCCCGGTTCCATCCGGATCAAAGGAGCGCAGGCGGGTATTTCATGACACACTGCGGTCTGTGCCCTCCTGCAACAAATCGATGGTGTGTTTGTTGCAAACAGCTCAGAGGCACTGGCCGCCCCGCCCAATGGTAGCGCTCGAAAAAATGTTTCCTCCGCTAAAAGCAAGGGAAGAGTCAAAAGACACCGCGACTTTCATAGACTCATTTGCTAAGGGCAGATCGTTCGACCCACCCCACCCCACCTCCCGGCTTAAAATTGCAGGTCAGCAATTCGTAACGCGCACATGCGCATCGCCCAAACGTTCCTTTTGGAAAAAGCAATATTCTCAAAGAATATCGCATGAACACCGTTCCCCAGATGTGTTGAATTCCACCCACCGCGTGGACGAAGAGGCCCGTGTATCACGTTAAACCGTCGCACCAAACATAACGGAATTTTGTTCTTTTTCGCAAGTGCAAACGAACCATTGGTCCGAAGATCGCCTCGCCACAGCTCCCAACAGCTGATTTTAAGCAATCTGGGTGAGACACCTGGAACAGAGGAGGGGATTGAAGCCTTCGTTCTGTCGTGTGTGTGGCCCCACAGTGACTAAGTTTCAGTCATTTCGGAGATGCACTTGATTCTGACACTTCGGAAATGAACTTGCAGTTTAATTTCGACACTAGAGTCGTGCTTGGAACTCTTGTGCTCATCTTAACTTCTGCTCCGCCCTGTACGTTGACCTGATTCGGGAATCAAACAGCCGATTGCCGTGTGAACGCGACATCGCCGACGCCACAGGGGGTGCTGAGCGTGCGTCGCCGCCCGGTGCCCAGCCTGGGTGACCGAGAGAGCGACCGCGGGAAGCGTGCTCGCCTCCCCCGCCGCTCGCTGCGCCACAGGCCCAGCCGGCGCCCAGCCGCCATCACAGGTTGGCGCTCACCACGCCATTGCACAGTAAGAACGTCGTGAATGAACCTTAATCGGGTCCCTGTCATCTCGACTTTCCCGCTGAAAGGCGGACAGAGTGCTAAACCAAGGAAGCTGAGAGACTAGAAGTAACCAATATGGCATATTACTTGTAGTCGTAAAATTAATATTTTTGTAATCATTCAAATCAAACATTTATCAATTAAATCATAAATTGTAACAATTTTGTAAAATTCAGTAATTTTCATTGTTTAATTTTAATAAAATGTATCGTAAAAATTATTCTGTGTTTTATTGAACATGCAATCCCGCATCCAAAGATCACCCGGCAGGTTAGTGTATAAATTAACATATTAAAATATAGAGTTCTAACAGTATAATAAATGTATAATATGTACATTGCCAAAGCAGTGCGAGATGGAAAAGTTACGATTCTTTCTAAACCCACAAATAATCGGTTTATGTTTCGTTTTCGACAAATAGGGTATAAAATCTATTGTAGAAATCTTACATATATTTCTTAATCAAGAAGCACATTAAATTAATTATTTTCTTTAATGTAATAAGAAATAGGCTTGAAAGCTACCTCATGAGCGAAAGTTTGCTGTTGACGTCTGAACCGTGTCGCATTAGAGCGCGCGCACACGCCGTGAGGCCGTGACGTACCTTCAGTGGCCGCTACGTGTAGAGGCGTCCTCCCGCCTGCATCTGCGCTGTGGACGTCTGCTCCGTGCTGTATTAGAGCGCGCGCACACGCCGCGGGGCCGTAACGTACCTTCAGTGGCCGCTACGTGTAGAGGCGTCCTCCCGCCTGCATCTGCGCTGTGGACGTCTGCTCCGTGTCGTATTAGAGCGCGCGCACACGCCGCGAGGCCGTAACGTACCTTCAGTGGCCGCTACGTGTAGAGGCGTCCTCCCGCCTGCGTCTGCGCTGTGGACGTCTGCTCCGTGCTGTATTAGAGCGCGCGCACACGCCGCGGGGCCGTAACGTACCTTCAGTGGCCGCTACGTGTAGAGGCGTCCTCCCGCCTGCATCTGCGCTGTGGACGTCTGCTCCGTGTCGTATTAGAGCGCGCGCACACGCCGCGAGGCCGTAACGTACCTTCAGTGGCCGCTACGTGTAGAGGCGTCCTCCCGCCTGCGTCTGCGCTGTGGACGTCTGCTCCGTGCTGTATTAGAGCGCGCGCACACGCCGCGGGGCCGTAACGTACCTTCAGTGGCCGCTACGTGTAGAGGCGTCCTCCCGCCTGCATCTGCGCTGTGGACGTCTGCTCCGTGTCGTATTAGAGCGCGCGCACACGCTGTGAGGCCGTTGGCCGCCGCCAGGTGGAGCGAGGTGATGCCCTGGGCGCTTCCTTGGGCTTCGCTGAACAGCAGTTGGAGCACGTTGGGCGAGCCCTTCTGACTGTCCTGGGGCCCTTCTCTTGGATCTTGCGACTCCGCGGTGTGCACTGCCACGTGTGTCAGAGAGTCATCGTTGATGCTCTGCGTATAAGAAGAAAAAAATAATTATTTTAAAACATTTTTTAAAAATTAATTGTTGTATATTTAACTTAACGCGCGTGAGTTACATTTAAAGGCAAAGCGATTAGCCACGAAACCGTGTCTCGAAAGTAAGGGAACAGGCTTTTATTGTTCGTAATCTCGTATGGTTAAAGTTTGTGTTTGCATGTGATTGGCTTAATAATTTACGACCATCAGAATGCAGACTTATTTTCATACTTCTAATTTAACATAAGGTAACGCAATGGACTTGTAAAATGTATATTCTTTGCAAATATCTATTGAATACCATGATATTAATTATATATTCACATATATTGTGACGAACGCGTGTGAGTAGGTACGTCCCACATGCCCACAGGTCGTAAGTACGCCTGTGGCAGAACAGCTGAGCGAGCGCGGCGCAGTTCAAAAAGGACGCGGCCGCTGCCAAGAAGGCAGTTGCCAGTGGTGCCCACTAGACAGCGGAGGGCAATGACGTGGAATGAGTCGGAGAGGAGGAGACGCCGTGCCACCCCTACATCGCAGGGCGCGTACATAAATACGCGATCCCACGAGCAGTCACTCTCTTCCTTTCCCTTTCGCAAAGCCAGCAGCACTCGCATTCGCTATTGTCCGGCGCAGCAACGACTTCGCTTACTAGGTAGGTGTGTTGGACATCAGACGCCTAGTTAGCAGACCGGGAAATTTTGTAGTTGTCTGGAAGAAAGTACTTCTTCCGACAACGAGGCGGGGAGTGAATTTACCCGTTATTAGGGAAGTAGTACGCGCTGTGGTATAGTAAAAGTGCATTCAGCAGCGAGCGAGGAACCTGTATTCAGCGAAATACGCTCGATTTATCCAGTGAGGTCCGAGAAACATTCGCACGCGGGCGTAATTAAAGGCGCCGGGGGTATACGACGAAGAGGACTGAGCCGGGCATAGGAGGTAGAAGAGGACTGAGCCGGTAGCACAAGACCGGAAGAAGACGCGGGAGGGCAGCAAGCAGTCGGCCGAGATGAATCCTCCAAATTGGCAACGCAGAAGCTGGGGCGAGCAGCGACGGTGCAGAGGCCAGTACGCACCAAGGTCAGGCGTCGGAATCCAGAGGAAAAGAACAGAACCGGTGCGTGAGCCACGAAATAAGTGGGCCAAGTTCAGGTCGACCGGGGGGAACTGGTTAGAAGTAGAATGCGAGGGAATTAAGCACACGAGAGGCAACTGAGTTTAATTTAAAGTACTAGCCATTTTATTGCCTACAAAGATAATTGTAAATAGATCATGTTAATTTTTGTTGTTCGCAGATACAGCGAAATTTGTGAGAATGGTACATTTGCACACAATTTTGTGTGTTACATTGAGTGAGGAAATGGTAAATTGTACATTTTGGGTTCATGTTTGATTTAAATAGGAATAGTAACAGATTTAGTTGCGCTGAGTTACGAAGGGAATTCCCAGTGGTTATTATGTGCTTTTTGGATTGGGTGTGATTTTTGTATGAGACGAAGTGGGTTTTGAAGCCATTAAACATAGTTTAATTGATTTATGTGTTCTTATTCTTGAATTGCCTCTCAACACCCCAAAAGATCCCACTGCCTTGTTATATTATTAGCTCGCAAAAGCACGATATCTGCGAACCCCCCCAACGGGCGATTGCGTGAGATTTGTTGTAGAAGGGAGGTTTCGTCAGTATATTCTAACTAACCCACCTTTCATTCAACTGCCACCTTCACAGTTGCACGCATGAACTGTAAGCGGGTTAACAAGATTTTGCTCGTGAAGCGAGCTTAAAATCTAGGGAGCAGGATCTTCAGGGTGCGAGAAAGGTTTGAACCCTTGACACAATAAAATCACACAAATTGCACATAAACGAGCGTATAATTTACCCATAAACTTTGTGGCATAAATTAATGACAAAAAACCAAGAATAGAATCACACTTTTACAAAGAATGATCAAAAACACAAATAGAAACCTTTACAGCACATTAAATGAATGAACACATAATTAACTCCAAAATTGATTCTCTGAAATAATTACTCTAATCTACACTGGGAATTCCCTTGGAAAATTAATTGTATCTAAATTTATGCTATTCTAATTACATTGCACATAAAACCAAATTTCAATTTACAATCTCCTGCTTCAAAAAAAATATTACATGCGAAGAACAAAATGTGTGCAAGTGCACTACTCTCGTTTACAATTTAACTGTGACTGCTAATAGCAGAATAATAAATGTCCCAAATAGAATGTTTTAGGCAGGCAATAGCGCATCAGAAATCTCCTCCTACAATACTGCAATTTCTTGCCACCCGTGTCCTCAATTTCCTAACACTTTCTTATACTAGTCTTTTTTCTACCGACGTAAACGTGACCTACTTTCCGCGCCGTATGCGTTACCTCGTAACTTCCCGCTTTTGGCCTTGATGGTCGTGCGCTGCTCTCTGCACCGACATCGCTCGGTCCCAGCTTCTGCATCGTACGAGACGGGATTCGCCTCTGCCGTCTACGCTGTCTTCTTGCGTCCTCTTCCGTTCTTCCTAGTCGGCCTCTTCTTCTCCTGTCTTCTTGCGTCCTCTTCCGTTCTTCCTAGTCGGCCTCTTCTTCTCCCTCGACTGCTACCGGCGCCTCTGACTACGCCCACGTTGTGAAAATGTCCCTTGCACTTCCCCGAATACTCGTGCAAGTTCCTCGTTCGTTGCTACTTCTACTTTGTTAAAACAGAACTTTCAATGCTTTTCTCACAACGGGTAACTTTTACTTCCCGTGTTGTTAATTGAAGAAACACTTTACTAAATCTTCACTATTTCGCGGACGACTAACTAGAACGTCTGTTCGACGCCGAAAACTCCTACCTAGCAGACGTTGCGGCGGCAAACAATATGTAAGCTGACGTTAACGAGCGGTGATCAAAATGCTGCTTACTCGACGGACGGCGACAATCAAAAGAGAGCCTCTGCTTGCGGGTTTGCGTATTTATTGTCCGACGCCTGGGGAAATTCTCAGTGGCGAGGCTACTTCCCCTCTCTCAACCTTTTACAAGGAAAAAGTTGCTTGCTAGTTTGCCTTTGATTAGTACGGGCAACGGATACCAGGCTGCGCGTTTAGGCACCTCTGATTTACGCGCCTGCTATCCTCGCTGCCTGTGAGTGTTCATACATACGAAACGGTGGTGTTATGGGGTTGTACAATCCCATAACGCCACAATATATATATATATATATATATATATATATATATATATATATATATATATATATATATATATTACTGATAAGCTTTGTAGAAACAGGAGCAATAAATTCATATAAATATAAATACGAACAATAGCAACAATGGGGGAGAAAATCTAGAATATGTATGATAAATAAGTGTTAAAAGGACGTGAGAAAACTCCGTGGGTGAGAAAATAAATTAAGAAAATTCTTACGAAAAAGAACCAGAGAATAAACAGACAATGCTAAAGTACGAGTGACCAATCAGGAATTAGATTATGTGCGAGATATCGAACTACAGCGCACTACAAAGAAGAAACGCATTTAAAAACGAAATTGCACAGGGCAGAAGACAGCTGAAGATCGCGAAACTTAACAATCGGGGGAAGATGATGCTTGAAAGGGGAAAGAGGAGAACGCTTCAAAGGAGAGAGGCTATTCTGACGCGGAAGGAGTTTGATGTAATGACGAGATATTACGAATCAGTAAGTTTTAATTAGTAGGCAAATCTACAGTTAGACAGGGTAGATCATTGCGTGTGTGAATGACAAGGATACTATTAGAGTACACCAAATACAACGAAAATGGAACTGAAATGTAAACAGGACCAGAAGGTCTACGAAAGGAAAGCAAGGAACCGGAGGATATTTTTTTATTCACCATTGTAGGAAGACCAAATCTTGCATTAAACGTGGCGCGGGTGAGCCTTCAGGCAATCCAGTTGTGATTCTGTGGGTGTTGGATGTGTATTTATCAATTGTGACTGTTTTATTTCTAGGCAGAAGCTATTAATGATACTAATCAAAATGGGAGTAACAATTTCATTAATTTTGAATGTAAACGTTAATTTTGATCATTCCATACCTTGGCCTCCGTGTGGTGCCCTGCGCTGTGCAGCGAGGGGTCCTCCGCCAGCATCTCGTCGAGGAAGTGCAGCAGCACGCCGCCGCCGCCGCCGCCGCCGCCCTCGTGGTTCGCGCCCGCGATCAAGGAGCGCGCCACCGTCCGCGCCGCCGCCTCCCGCGCCACGTTCGCGCTCAGCCACGCCGCCGCGAAGTACTCCACGAGCGTGTAGTGGGCGAAGCGGGGCGCTGCGTCGTCGCCCACCCACATGAGGCCCGTCTTCAGCCTTTGGAGGACCTGCAGGTTGTCGGCGACGAAGTCTTCAAAGGGCTGCGGGTCCACATCCTTAAACCGCCTGTCTGATACCTAAAGCACAAACGGCGCTGGTTAAAACTGTTTCAATTATTTTTCGTTCTATTGCTAGAAATTTTGATTGCCCCTGATATTCTTTTTGTTAAATTCTATACAGTACTGTAAATAAGTAGAAAATGAATGTCTAAAATATGAGGGAAATACATGTTTTTGAGTGACCTGGAATTTAAAAAAGATGTTTTCAATAATGTCGGTCCGCAACACGTTTTATAAAAAATCTTGAAAAAGTAACTTTTTAGAATAGTATTTTACTGTATAAATGGTTAAAATAGAATATTTCATACAAGTTGGTTAATTGCGCACGACCGGTTAAGAGCGAGCATATAATTGCTAAAGTACGGGTAACGATCTTTCAGCTATGGGTAATATACAATACTTTATCTTATCTTATTACATTTGCAACATTTTCAGCTTATTTTCTTCTAAGTAGGCGCAATGATGAATTGTATTATGCTGATTTCGGCGGTACATTAAAGACCTTGAATGAAATATGTTGCCTCTTCCTAGAAAATGGACTATATTCCTGAAAGTTCTAAAAGTGAAGATGTGGAAGATTTACTACCAAGTAAATCTAAAGATGTATGTATATATCGTTACAAATACGAAATGTTCAAGTGGAAGAAAGAATGAGATATTAAGAACGTATGCGAGGAAACAATATTAGCATATTTTGCAGTAAAAGTATCAATATTTGGTGAGGCGAAAACTATGAATAATATATATATTTATTCATCCCATTCATTAATAAATAATTAAGTATTAGTGTGATTCTATGTACAGTAGTGCTCTAAAAACCGCACGTTTCTCAGTTGTAGTCTGCAATATAATCTGTAAAGCACACCACTTGATTTGCAAAAATCGAACGAGTTCATATTCAACAAATAATTGACACGAACATTATTATTTTCTACAAATATATGTTTAAAATTGCTTAGAGTACATATAATTAGGAAACTAAAGAATGCCCATTTTCTTTTAGGTGATGCAATTATACTTTGTATTTCTAAATTTTTCTTTAAAATATGTTGTTTAATGAATGTATAAAATAAATGTAAATGTTTATCGTGACTATTAATATCGACTTTATTACAGTACTGTAAAAAAGAGACATTTCACAGACTCCAGCCAATTAAACAGGCTACCAAGCCATTCGGATAAGACAAAATTCATTATTCTATTACTGTAAATCATAACACACATTTCTGAATGTATGAAGTTAATTAAAATATATACATACGGCATTTGAAATGTGAATGTGAACTAAGATTTTCTCTTTTGAGCATTGCACCAATTCTTGAGCTTCTGAGGCATCATTTGCTAAATGCACCTGATTGCCAGCAAATGCTAACATGAACACACTCGTTTCCAGTATCGTGCATCTTGACTCGTTTTCCAATTTCTCAAGCAGGCAATCCATAATGAGATTAAAAAGGGGTAATAACAAGGGCGTAAGGATAATAAGTTCGTCATTGTCTATCGCCCCATCGCAATTACTTCTCTGCTGTGCGGAATATGTTGGGACTTTATGAACAGACCCACTCCGCGGTGAAGTCCAATCCACGCCAGAAAGAGTTTATCCCCGAACCTGGCTGTTTCGCTAATATTCACATTCTTCACAGCGGTTTCGCTAATATTCAATTCTTCACGACAGTCTGTTACATGAAAAAAGCAAACTATTGGGTCGGCGCTGTTCTAGACATATCCAAAGCATTTGACAGTGTTTCTTGCCCTTTTCCACCAGAAGGCACAAAGCCACTAAATAAAATTTAAGAGTTTTTGCTTCTGATGATAAGTGGCAAACGTTTATTTTATCTGGTCCTGGAACAGTGACATTTTTAATCCCAGTCAGACGACTTTTTATTTCGGCAACTTGCACCACGTATAAAATTTGCTGGGTCCATTTCAGGTGGTGACTTATTAACACCCTCCCTTAATTCGAAAAGCCGAATCGGCCACCAAATATATTTGTACAAGTCATTCACCTCATTTACGTTAAGGGAATGTTGATGGACTGTAGTACAGTCAACGCTCGTTCTAATGTACTCTGCCAAAAGTGCTGGATCATTCTTGAAAAGGTCCTGTGCCCTAGCATAAGAATAGCGCTACCTGGCGCGTTTGCCTCCATGTCTTCGGGACCTTTTAGGATTTGTGGTGGTGGGTGCAGGAAGCAGGCCAAAATCTCTACTAACTTGGCATAGGTCTCGATCAATTGGTTTTGGGACTTAATATTTCTTTTGAGTCCATTTTCCACCTTAGAGAGCTCTTGATCTACATTAATTTGAAAAGTACCCCAGGTTCCTAACCAAGTTGAAATGTTTTCCTCTCATTTAGGCATGTCATTTTGTCCAGTGAAGGCAAGTTTTCCTCCGGACGTTCGGGAACTCAATAAAAGTTTGATTCTCTCCTAACGGACCAGCAGCGGTGTCGGAACTGGACGTGTCAATCTATATCTATAATATAAAAATTTCTTACAATATAAAAATGAATCGCAAAATGTGTTGGTAAGCGCATAACTCAACAACGCCTTGACCAATTTGGCCAATTCTTTTTTTTAAATGTTTGTTGAAGTTCAAGGATGGTTTTTACGTCGAGAAAAATTCGAATAATTGCCGGAAAAACCCTAATAATAGCCCTTTTCTTTTTACCATACAAACGTTTTTTAACTAAAACGTAGAGTCAATTTGAGCTTTATAGCTATTGTATAAAGCATTCATTGTTGTTTAAACAATGTAGGTATGTTCCTAACGTCAAAGAGTCAATTTGCACTTTATTACCGTTATACAAAGTTCAAATTCAATCATATCTATCAAAACAGTGTGCGTGTGTGCGTTGGAGCACAGAATACATGGTTGGAGGATTTAATGTCGCGTTCCGAAACTATTAACAAAATAATCTATAATATAGATATGCCTCCTATTAGACAAAGCAATTTAGGTAGAAGAACCCGAAATGTTACAAACCAAGCTAATTACCGATCTAATCATGCTGCTACCAATGTGTTGTTATTGGTTCTATGAACTCGGTTTGTTCATATTGTAAGGCATTGAAATTTAAAAACGAAGCTAATGGATTGTGTTGCGAAAAGGTAAAGTGAAATTGATACCATTGGAACCACCACTAGAGCCATTGTACTCATTGGTTTCAGGAATAGGAACAGATTCCATACACTTTTTGACACATATCCAACAATATAACAATTGCTTTCAAATGACTTCATTTGGGTCAACAAATGTAGTTCGGGAAAATTTTATGCCAACTTTCAAGGTATGTATTATAGCAGTTAAACATAATTATTTTATATTCTGTCACCTAAGTTAAGATGTGTTACTAATCTTCAATTTCTTAATCATTAAGATCATAATCATCACTTAGTCCCCATACTATTTGGTGATTCAGTTTTAGCGACACTTTTATTATTTTGAAACCCAATACCAAAATACCAAACCCAAACCAAACCCAATTTGATGATAGATATTAGTTACAACTAATTAGGAGACAGATTTAATTTTAAAGAACAAATATTATTTAAGTTTGATCATTGATAATCCATAAATGTATACCCCACATTGCTTATTTATTTTATTTTATTCTATAGTGTTTGGTACAAACATAATATTTTTTTTAATTTACAGATACAAGGCCAAATATATCACAGAGCAGGTTCACTGTTACCAGTGTCAGATAGCAACTACAAATTCCTGCAAATTTATTTTATGGGCAATTCATCACAAGAAAGAGGTCTATTGTAGAACAATTACAAACTTTATTTCATGAACACAATCAACTGATTATATTGTTTAAAACTGCCCTGGATCTGATGCCATCAGATAAATCACAAAATTGTAATCAGAGCTGATAAAACACCTGCGGGTCAACATGCAAGAGGTTTTAATGCACGAACTATTGATGAAGTTGCTATCGTTGTAGTTGGAGAAAACTTGGAATCCCATGATATTGTTTTACATCGTCGGAATGATCAATTACAACGTATTGTAGCGATACCGATTTCCTCATACAAAATTTCATAAGGCTGAGGGCAGTTGGGAGAATAAACAGACGGCGTTGCACGTGCAACCTCGCTTATCGCGACAGCCGTTTGCGCCCCCCGGCCCATTAAGAAAGTCGTTACAAGGGTCAGTCGTCGAAAGATTCACTGCGAGAAGCACGTGGTCGCATGGCCAGCTGCGAAACTTCTAGAACGCTCGCTTACATCCAGGGAATCCCAGAGTGATAAATTCTTTCACGGACAACGCCTGCCTTGTGCAAGCATGGCCGATGTTCTAGAAGGAATAAGAAAACCCTGTGCACTCACAGCTGGCGCAGAGAGCGGAAATTTCCGTGGCTTTCCCGTCGCGATTGGTTGGAAATAGTGTAATGCGCAACTACCTTTGGCCAATAGCGACACGACTATTATAAGGAGCTGGAACATACGAGAAAATTGGGTGGGGGCAAAAGTTGACTTAATACAATTTCGACTGACAGAGCATTAGAAGGGAGAGAGCAGCCAGAAAAGCTTGGGCATCAGACGGGGAGCAGTCGGTCTTCTCTGGGGGGGTAACTATTCGTCGGGGAGAGACCAGTGTGTCTCTGAAAGACTTGTAATTTTTGTCGGAAGGAGCCTGAATATTAGACTGAGGGCAGTTGGGAGAAAAACTTATCTGGGGTGGGAATTATTCGGGCGAATGTGCCTACGTGGGACTTATATTATTTTACTGCGAGTTTTGAGCATTGAGCCGGCTGCAGTAGACAGAGAAAATTCTCTGGGGTGGGAATTCGTCGTGAAGAGAGGCGAATGTTTCTCCGAAGAAGTTCTAAACTGTCCGAAGTTGTGTTCGACAATTATTAACACGGAAATCAGAGAGACGCATGGTCGACCACTACGTTCCTGAGATTGAGATCGCCCGGCTACTCCGAGTACTGCCAGTTACTACCAGTTACTACCAGTTCTACCAGTTACTACCAGTTCTACCAGTTCCGCTTCGAGTTCAACCAGACTACCAGACGCCGTCAACGCAGCCACGCGCCGCCGCCCCTTTGGTGACGTCACGACCCGACCGCCAGCTGTTGGCCCGGGGGGCCATCGACCTCCGCTGATTTTTTTTTTTGAAGGACGACAGCCGCTCCCCCCGACCGCGCCGCGCCCTCCCCGGGCGCGCAGAGACCCTTCTCCAGGCAGTATTATTCAATGGGCATTCGTCCCGTGTAAAGTTTTGTAATGCGGCGCCGCGCTATGGCGCATCGATTTGTAACTTTTGTATTTTGCCATTGTAATGTTAGTAATATTCCTTCCTAGTTTTTAAGCTTTACTCTGAATACTAACTTTTCATCTTCTTTTCTTTTTTTACCTAATTTTCTCATTTTTTATTCTATTTACAAGTGTAACTTCCCTGGGGCATTTTAATTTGATTGCCCAGGAATAAAAGTGATTTTTACCAGTGATCAAAGTGTTTGTTTCATGTCACCAGTATCTGTTTAACGATTCCTTCCATCACCGACTGAGCTAACGACAGGGCCGCTAACCGGGTTCACAGGTACCTGGTAGAGTTACAATTGGCTTTCCCACCGTGGGGCGCGACGGCCTAATAATTGAGGTTTTTCACGCCCAATTTTAAAGTTAAATTCAACCAAAATTTTGTTTATAAATGGATGGAAGGACATTGTTACGAAATAAACAATTTGTGGACTGGTAATGATTTACTCTATTATTGTATTTTGCTTGTGAGTACTATTGTGTTGTGCCTCGTGTGTTGTGACTACCGTGTGCGTTATTCACGCGAAACAGCCAAAATGCTGGACGAATCAGGTATCGATGTGGCAGGAGATGGTAGTTCGGGGGAACAATCACCGCCCGAGACCACCCTCAGTGACCTCATGCGAATCCTCGTGAAACAATCAGAAAATCAGGAATCCTTCACGAGACAAATTTCAGAGGTTAAGGAAACCCTATCAGAACAAATTTCGCAGATTAACGAGAAACATTCGCAGAGATTTGACCGGCTGGACGGCTGCTTGGCTGACCATGCTGAAAAATTTGAAAGATTGGAGGCAAAATTCAATTGCGAGATTGGGACATTGCAGAACCATCTCGAGAGTAGATGCGGGGAAATCGAAAATAGGGTAGGAAATCTGGGTAAAGAACTAGAAAGTTCGAGGACTGAAATAAATTCGCGTCTAGGGAATATTCAATCAGAAATTAAACAGAAGCTCCAGGCATGTGACAATAAAGTAGAAGCATGCTGCGAATTAGTCACCGGAAAGATTGTCGAGGTTAGGACAGAGATAAACGGTAAATTTACTAAAATCGAATCTAAACTTGACACGGAAGTTAGCCAAATTCATGATAGATTTGGGAAATTAGGCGATATTGATGGGGAAAACATCAGAGAGAGGGAAGAAAAACTAAAGAAAGAAATAGACCAAAATGTAAAACGATTAGTGAAAGAGGGAATAGAGAAGGAGAAGGGAAATAATCCGACGGTAAATTCACTAGGCGGGTCAAGTCTTAGATTCTCGTGGGCTCCTCCGCAGAATTTGTGCTTCTGGGGTAAACAAGATGAAAATCCAAAGGTTTTCCTCGACCGAGCAGAAAATTATATGGATTTAACGAAGGCGGTACCGCCTGATTTGAAACCCAAGTTTATGCAGGAACTATTACGCGGAAATGCAGCACATTGGCTTACAGCACTTTCACCATTTCCGCAAACGTACGAGGAATTCCGTACCAAATTTCTTGCGCGTTTTTGGAACGAACAACGGCGATACGAGGTAGAGAGAAAAATTTTAGAAACAAAGTGGGATAAAAGATCAAATCAGTCATACCTCGATTACGCCATGGAAAAAATTTCCGCTATTAACTTATGTGACTCATCTATTAATGAAAAGAAAATTATCTGGCTCCTAACTGCGCATTTTCCTACTTAGGTGCAAAATTTAATTAGCAGTGTAGGATGTGAAGATCTTGACCGCTTCCAAGAGCTGCTCGCTCAATTTGACAGAACACGGGCAATTCCTTATGAGGAAAATTATGACCGAAATCAAGGGAATGGCCAGAACGGGCAACCGTGGCGTCGGGATGACCGAAATCGAGGGAACGGCGTTAATGAACGGCGCCCGCCCCCACAGTCAAATGAGAATCGGAACGGGAGCGCAAATGACGGAAACGACCAACGCGACTCCGCCAGGTCGAGGCCGTTAAACTAAAACCGTTCGGACCTTCAGGGTATCGGGGTTCCGAGCGAATTGTGTCAGAGGTACCATTCATTAATGTAATATCCATCAATTACGCTTTTCATGACCTGAACGACGACGCGAACGCGCCCGTCATAGAACGCGCACGAAAATGTCCAGTAGTCGAGTTCCTTATAGGAAATTTCAATGTGCACGCTTTAGTCGATACCGGTAGCGAGGTTAGCGCGATCTCTAAGAAATTGTTTTCAAAATTGATAAGTGGACAAATTCCAATACCAACTTTGCCAACGGGTTAATGTTTCGTCGTAAGAATTGGAAAAAAGAAAAGCAAGCCCATTTCTATGCAAGCCTTAATCTCAATCAATTTCCAGGGAGTTTCATTCGATGTGCCGTGCTTAATTATTGAAGATTTAAGTTACGATGTTATTCTTGGGGTAGATTTTTTAAGGGAAAACAACGGGATAGTGGATTTTTCTAGAAATATTGTGAGTTTCGGTGAGGGCAGGGAAATTAATATTAAGGATGACGAGGATAGAACAGACATTGGCATTTCATGCGGGTCCTGGGATTTGGGAAATGACGCGCGTGAGATTATTAACGGTTACTCACTAGGAAATGAATTATTAACCGACCACGAGCGCCATCAGCTGAATGAAGTGCTATTTAAATTTAGAAATGTTTTTGATCGTCCTACGCATCCTATTAAAGACTTTAACTTTCGAATTCGTGTCACCGACGACTCGCCTTTTAAAGTAAAGAATTATCCCATCCCACAGTCTATGAGGGGGGAAGTCGATGAAACAATCAAGAATATGATTGAGGAGGGCATTATTGAAAGATCTGTGACGGCTTATTTAAACCCGATTGTCGTAGTTAAGAAAAAGGACGGCAAAGTGAGAATTTGTCTAGATGCACGACGAATTAATGAAGTCACGATCCCAGAAAACGAGGCACCTCAAAACCTCGACGAAATTTTGTGGAAATTTAACGAAAACAAGATTTTTTCGGCCTTAGATTTTTCAAGTTCTTACTGGCAAATTGCGATTCACCCCGACGATAGAAAATTCACGGGATTTTTGTACAACGGTCTGACTTACATTTGGAAAAGAATGCCCTTTGGTCTGAAAAACAGTGGAGCGGCATTTATCTGTTGTCTCGATGAAAAATTAGGCGACAAAATTAGGCAGTTTGTTACGCCGTACATCGACGATATCGTGATTTCCTCGCAAAACTTCCAGGAGCATCTTAATCACCTGGAACAATTACTGGAATGCTTGTCAGATAATTACATGAAATTAAATTTAAATAAGTCGCAGTTTTGTACCTCGGAAATTTCATTTTTAGGATACCGTGTCAACACGGATGGCGTGAAAATTGATCCAGAAAAGGTTAAGGCTATTGATCAAATATCACGACCACGAAATACGAAACAATTGAAGGGATTTTTAGGCATGTGCGTGTATCAGTCGAGATTTATTCCAGGTTACGCGACCTTACGGCACCTTTAATAAATTTGTTAAGGAAAGGAACTAAGTGGCACTGGACTGACGAATACGAACAGGCGTTCAATAAGATTAAAGCGGCATTTCGTAATGCGATTATGGTGAACCACCCGGATTTTTCGAAACCTTTTTACCTCCAAACTGATAGTTCAAATGTTGGGATCGGGTGTGTACTCACGCAAACCGGTGAATGTGACACCGAATACAGAATTGTCGCGGTCGCTAGTCGTGTCCTCAGGTCTAATGGGCTTAAATTTTCTGTTACTGAAAAGGAGGCACTTTCCATAATTTGGGCTCTCCAAAAGATGCTGGGATATTTGGCTGGTAGAAAATTTTACATCGTAACGGACCACAAAGCCCTGATTTTTTTGAAACGCTGCCACTGCACTAACGCCAGGTTACTACGGTGGGTGCTCTGGTTACAGCAGTTTAACTTTGACATCAGGCATTGCCCAGGAATAAATAACCCTATCGCGGATTTCCTAAGCAGGCTGCCCTACACTTCTAACCATCAAATTCCGAATGATACGGTGTATCACATGAATGTGATCAATCTAAATGTGACCCCTATTCCGGAGATGCGACCCAGAAATCTTCAGAAAATACAGGAGCAAGATGCCATCATCGGCAAGGCTAAATTATTTCTTCAAAATTCATTAGATCAGTCTGATCCACTTTTCGGAAAATTGAATTTGAATCCCGGGTTAGTGAAACTCTCGAGTAATCTCGTGATGTTTCGAACCCAGGAACAACCCAGTGAATATCGGATCTGGATCCCGAATGATATCACAGAAAAATTAATAATTCACGTGCACCAAAAGCACGGGCATTTTGGCGGAAACAAAATTCTTAAAATATTAATGACTTTTGCATACTGGAAAGGAATGGCAAGGCATGTCAGAGCTACAGTTTCAAAGTGTGTGACATGTCAGCTGACGAAATTCCCCAACAGGCATTATGAAGGACCAATGCATCACATAATTCCTTCAGCCCCAAATGAACTCGCCTGCCTCGATTTATATGGGCCATTGCCTACAGCGAGGTATGGCTACAAGCACGTTTTGGTCGTAAGTGACTCCTTCTCTAAATTCACACAAATTTATCCGATCACTAGGCCCACTGCGCAAAATTCTTTAAAACGCCTTATCAGGGAATTCTTCCGAACTGCCGGGACATATAAGAAAATTCTCAGTGATCATGCCTCTCAATTCACTGGGGCACTCTGGAAACAGACACTAGAGAATGAAGGGGTCTCTGCCATTTTTTCTTCAGTCAGGCATCCACAATCCAACCCAAGTGAGCGGATTATGAGGGAACTTTCCCGTTTGTTCCGTGTCTACGTAACACAGAACCATAAAGAATGGCCCCTACTTGTAAAAAATATTAACGATTGGATCAATAGCATAGAACATGATTCTATCGGCATGTCACCTTACGAGGCACATTTTGGAAGAAAACCGGAGCATGCCTTTCCCTTGCTAGCTCGGTTATCAGGACAACAAGTCCCAAATTACGAAAATCGATGTAGGATCATTCTTGAAAATCTCACCAAGAATGCCAGAAGAAGGGAAGGTATGGTTAAAAATCCGTACCAGTTCAAAGTAGGCGACAAAGTACTCGTCAGGACCCCCCGAGTAAGCGATCAGCCCGCGGGCCTATTTCATAAATTTTTCCCTCTTTTCAGTGGTTCATTTATAATTGAAGCCATCCCGCATCCAAACGTATGCCTTCTCAAAGATGTGAACGGCTTGCCAGCCGGAAAATTTAACTTTTATAATTTGCGGCCGTTTAAAGAGTAAAGTGCTGATTACAAAAAACCGTCAAACTCTGCGCACGATTCACAGGTACCCCGAGCTCACCGAACATTTATCATTTTTTTAAATTTTGTTAGATTTAGCATTTTATTCTACAATTAATAATGTTAGATAAGAATTTATTACAATAACGGGTAGTGGGTTTCACTTCTGGTATCGCTATTTTTTATTTTACAAAAAAAAATTCTCGCTTTTCAAAATTTAATTTCTTGAACTCCAATTTTTTTTATTATTCGGAGGGGAAGGCTAATGTAGCGATACAGATTTCATCACGCAATTAAAATATAATAATCCGGACCAGAGGCTAGTGCGCCATACTGGGAGAATAAACAGACGGCGTCAGACGCCCACCCACCGCTTTAGTGACCGTCCCTTGCGCCCCCCGGCCCATTACGGAAATCTTTATTTGGGCCAGTGTTAAGAGCTTAACTGAGCAGCACTCGGAAGCAAGAGCATCTGGTAAAACTCAAGATCGCCCGCTCGTTTTCGAGCGGAAACCCAAATCGATAATTCCTTCACCGGACAGCCCTTGCGCAGGCATGCCCGATGTTCTAGAAGGAATAAGAACAACACTGTATGCTCACAGTCGCACAAAGAGTGGAAGTTTCCAATGTTTTTCTCGTCGCGATTGGTTGAAATTAATGTACTGCGCCAGTACCTTTGGCCAATAGCGACGTGACTTTTCTAAGGAGCTGGAGCACACAAGAGAAAGAGGGTGGGGGTAAAAGTTGACCTAATACAATTTCAACTTACAAAATTGAGAAGGGATTTGAGCGTTGGGCTGCCAGGAGCAGGGAGAGAAACTTCTCTGGGGGGAGCTTTTTGTCGGTCAGAGGCAAGTGCGCCTCTGCCGTACTTAGAAAAATTTCAGTGTGGGCTATTGAAAAAGGGCCGAGTAGAGTGGGCAAAGATACTTCTCTGATGCGGGAATCGGTCGTGGAGAGAAGCGAATGTTTCTCTGAAAGATTCCTAATTTCTCCAAAGTTGTAACTGAGAATCATCACGAGTATCGGAGGAATCCATGATTGACTGCTACGCTATCGAAATTGAGAGCGAATCCTGGTCGCTACCGAGTACTACCAGACAGCACTGCCAGACGCCGCCGACGCCGCCCCCAAGGTGACGTCACCAGACGACCGGCCAGCTGACGTGCGCGCCTGAGAGGGTGTCAGGGCATCGCCCCCGGCCGCGCCTCTTGAAGGTCGCTGTCGCCTCCCTGGTCTCCGCCGGGTCCGTTCCGGACTCACAAGATAATTTGTTTTTCAAGGCAGTATAACCCAGGGCATTCACCCCTGTGAGATTTATGTAAAGAGGTGCCGCGCATAGGCACATTAAATTGTCAATCTGACTCCATTGTATTGTTAACTGTAATAAGTGTGTATTCTTGCTAGTTATAAGTTTTACTGTGATTTCTAACATCTAATTTTCTTTTCTTTCCAATTAATCTCTTCATTTTCTTTCTCATTTAATTTAAAATTGTAACTTCCCTGGTGCATTAATTTTATCGCCCAGGAATAAAAGTAATTTTTACCAGTGATCACAGTGTTTGTTTCGTACTGCCATTGTATCTGTCAGACAATTCCTTCCATCACCGACTGAGCTAACGACAGGGCCGCTAACCGGGTTCACAGGTACCTGGTAGTGTTACAGTATAAAGGAAACACACCGCTCATATGATGCACTGCAATATCCCATTATATTTTGGCAAGGTGAAGATGGCTATGATTTCTCAATAAAAATGATAAATCCCATTACAGGTAATTAAAATATTAGTTAATATCTCAGTCACTATATTATGTATTTTAATTTTATATTTCAATGTTATTAAAACAAAATCTATTTACAGGTTCTGAATCTAACAAAAAAGGCAGTTCAATGAACATCATTGAACATTCAGACCGCCTAATGATTCGGGAAAATGAAGACAATCACATATTGAAATGTCGGCGATTATATCACAAATATATTGTTGACATGTATGTTAAAATTGAAACGGAGAGATTAACATTCATCAGATTGAATCAGACCAAACTCCGATCTGAAGAGTATATTCACCTTCGAGATGCGATTAATACTGATGGAAATGCACAGAATGTTGGTCGGATGACTATTCTTCCAGCAACATACATCGGAAGCCCTCGACATATGCACGAATTTGCTCAAGATGCCATATCGTATGTTCGTCATTATGAAACAGCAGATTTGTTCATCACATTTACATGCAATCCGCACTGGATAGAAATCAAGCAGGAGGTATTCCCTGGGCAATCACCCATTGATCGTCATGATATTACAGCCAGAGTCTTTAGACAAAAATTGAAATCTTTAATGGATTTCATCGTAAAACATTATGTGTTTGGTGAGACACGCTGCTGGATGTATTCTGTGGAGTGGCAGAAACGAGGATTGCCACATGCACACATTTTGATTTGGTTGATTGGTTGGTTGAAAAGATAAGGCCAAATGAAGTTGATGCAGTGATATCAGCTGAAATCCCTGATGTACAAGTAGATCCTGGATTGCATGAGGTAGTTATCAAAAATATGATACATGGTCCCTGTGGAACTCTTAATCAAAATTCACCATGTATGTTGGATGGTAAATGTTTAAAACGATATCCACGGACATTAATATCGGAAACAATTACTGATAATAACGGTTATCCACTGTATCGTCGACGATCGACAGCAGACAATGGAAGATCAACAATTGTCAAATTAAATCAACAAGATATTGAAATAGATAATCGTTGGATTGTTCCATATTCACCCATTTTATCAAAGACCTTCAAAGCACACATCAACGTTGAATCTTGCCATTCAGTGAAATCTATTAAATACATTTGCAAATATGTAACCAAAGGGAGTGATATGGCTGTGATTGGAATTGGTGCAGAGAATTCCAATTATGAAGTTACCCAACACCAAATGGGTCGCTATGTTAGTAGTAATGAAGCAGTATGGCGAATATTTTCTTTTCCTATTCATGAGAGACACCCTTCCGTTGTTCGCTTAGCTGTGCATTTAGAAAATAGACAAAGAGTGTATTTTACAGCACAGAACGCAGTACAAAGAGTTGCTCAGCCACCATCTACTACATTAACCAGTTTTTTTGAGACATGCCAAAACGATGATTTTGCACAAACATTGCTATATTCTGAAATGCCAAAATATTATACTTGGAATCAATCCTCAAGGAGATTTATACGACGGAAACAAGGAAAACAAGTTCCAGGATACCCAGATGTGTATTCCACCGATGCCATAGGTCGAATTTATTGAGTACATCCAAGCAATGATGAATGTTTTTGTTTACGACTGCTATTAGTCAATGTTCGTGGCCCAACATTTACGAACTGTTGATGGTGAATTGTGTGGACCATACAGAGAAGCCTGTCAACGTTTGCAATTGCTAGAAAATGACGCTCATTGGGATAAAACTCTCAATGATGCTGTAATATCATCAAACGCTCATCAAATACAAACATTGTTTTCTATAATCATATCTACTTGCTTCCCATCAAACCCAATTGATTTGTGGATCAAGTACAAAGATTATATGCGCGATGATATTTTGTATCAAATACGAAATAGAATGGGAAATCCAAATATACAAATCAGTGAAGAAATTTACAATGAAGCATTGATTTCAATTGAGGACATGTGCTTGATGATGTCAAACAAACTATTAATTCAATTAGGCCTGGCCGCGCCCAATCGTCCAATGCATGATGCTTTTAACCAAGAGTTGAATCGAGAAAAACTGTATGATCTCAACACTTTGAAAGAATTAATTCAAACAAATCTTGCGCTGTTGAATGAACAACAGAAGTATGTATTTGATACTCTTATGAAAGTAACAAATGATGAAACTCGACGGATTTACTTCTTAGATGCACCTGGTGGTACAGGAAAAACTTTTTTTGAATTCATTAAAATTAGCAACGATTCGCTCACAAAATAAAATTGCACTTGCACTCACTTCGTCGGGAATCGCAGCAACTTTGCTTGAAGGTGGTCGAACTGCACATTCAGCATTAAAATTGCCATTAAATATGCAAAGCAATGAAACTCCGACCTGCAACATTTCGAAGAACTCTGCAATGTCAAAGGTCTTGCAGCAATGTAAATTAATTGTTTGGGATGAATGCACGATGGCACATAAAAAATCTTTGGAGGCTTTAGACAGAACCTTAAAAGATCTACGGAGCAATCATAACCAATTTGGTGGTGCAATGATTCTATTAGCAGATTTTCGTCAAACATTGCCCATGATTCCACGATCAACACCTGCTGATGAACTCAATGCATGTCTAAAGTCTTCCAATTTGTGGAAATATGTCAAAGTACTTCATTTAAGCAAGAATATGCGTGTCGAGTTGCCAAATGACCAATCTGGAAACATATTCTCTAAACAACTCATTAACATTGGCAATGGCGAATTTCCTATAGACATGTTGACTGGCTGCATTAACTTTCCTCAAAGTTTATGTCAGTTAACTCGATCAAAAGATTAACTTATTCAGAAGGTGTTTCCAGATGTTTCTCAAAATTATCGAAACCATGATTGGTTGAGCGAACGAGCTATATTGGCTGCAAAAAATATAATGTAAATGACTTAAATTTAAAAATTCAAGAACAAATTACAGGCGAATCGAGGATATATAAATCAGTTGATTTGGCTACTAACCAAGATGATGTAGTGAACTATCCACCAGAATTTTTAAACTCGCTGGATTTGCCAGGATTGCCACCTCACAGTCTTCAATTAAAGATTGGATCGGTAGTTATAATGTTGCGAAATATCAACCAACTACGTCTTTGCAACGGCACACGGTTAGCGATAAAAATTACAAAACAAGTACTAGCAACTATACTGAAAGGAAAGTGTAAAGGAGAAGACGTCCTCATACCGCGCATCCCAATGATTCCGACTGATGTGCCGTTTGACTTTAAACGACTACAGTTTTCAGTTCTGCTTGCTTTTGCTATGACAATAAACAAGTCCCAGGGGCAATCATTAAGTGTTTGTGGTATTAATCTAGAAAAACCCATGTTTCTCACATGGTCAATTGTATGTTGCCTGTTCCCATGTTGGAAAACCATCAGATTTGTTTGTCTATGCGCCAGGTAATCAAACAAAAAACATCGTATATCACAAAGCACTACAATGAAAATAAAACTGATTTTTGTTAATAATTATGATTCACATGATTAACAATAAAGCGATTACTTACTTTTAAATGCTTATATATGTTTTAATTAATTTTATTTCTTATTCACAACGCCCTATCACCAGGGTGACGGTTCTGTTCAGGAGAATTTTTTGCCCAGACTATAAAATATGTAGGAACAAAAAAATTTAACAATCAAGGAGGACGAGCAGAGCCGAAAGCTCCTGATTCATCTCTGAAATTATAAGGGGCCTCCTCGATAGGGGATCACACCCTATTTACTTCCGAGGAGGCAATATTTACCATTGCATGTTCCTCAGGGCCAGTGCCTGTGGGCAAAGTTTTTCAAAGGAATCGGTACAAGATTGTTTGATTTACCTGTAAAAACGTTTCCGCCCCCTTTGGATATGTGTCAGAGCAGGGGAAATCCCGTTTTCTTCCTGTCTGAAGGCTAGGCCTTCGATACAGGGGAGAGGAAGAAATCAGCATAGGGTTTTGGCTCTCTAGAATTTTTCCAGGGCTAATGATCTTGAGAGGTGGTGCGATAACAGCTGCACTAGTAGAAGGTCTTCTTGATCATCGGACCTCCGACCATCAGATAGGGAGGATGATGGTTTCTGCAGCAACGGTAGCTTCAGCTCCAAAGGCTGCTAAATATCGTCGACACTTTGTCTCTTTTTTTCTCATCCACCTGTCGGGTGACCTTACCGTTCAGTATCGTTCGACGTCGACGTCATTATCGTTCATTATCGGGTGGCATTATGGTTAGACGTCTCCGTTCGATCTTTCTCCAATGCAGCCATTTTCATCAGTCCTACCACTACGCTGCGCCTTGGCAGCTCGAGTGTGAGTTGCAGATCCCAGTCCCCCGTTCCCCCGTGGCGTGGGGTCCCTGAGATGTTTTTTCTGTTATGGATTTCCTTCCCATAGCTAGAGGATCCCGCTTTAAGGCGCCGGACACTCGCATATCACCCATCTCTCTTGGCTGCTCTTCAAGGTGCCCCGAGATGCTTTACCGGGGGCCACCGCGAGGAGGTGAGAGAGTGGGCTTGACGTCCCCGCAATGGCAAACCCATTACAGGCGCTTATTACGGCCATACGGTTGCGATCCCATTACAAGAGGGCTTCTCGATACTTGCTGGTGTAGTTTTACTAGCATTGCCCACACCACCGAGACCCTGGACGACATCGGGCCTCCTTCCTTTGTTAGAAGAAGTAATCTACATACAAGAACAAGATTTTTGTCAGTTTTTTCGTTTCCAGAGCTAAAATATTTTGTGCCGATTGATTGTTAGTGATTCCAAGCGCGTCAAGTACGGAGGTATTAGTGCTGTAATTCGTCCTGAAAGTGTAGCCCATGTTTTGGCTCTGCAGATTGCGGAGGGCTTCCCCCGCTGTATGGCGTGATCCAGCACACGCCATGTAGTGTAGTGCATGTTAGTGTAAGTGAGTGTAATTGGTGAGGATAGGACAAGGAAGAGGAAAGAACGTTCGCGCGCAGTCCGTGGCCCGATTGTTAGGGTATAGCCCCGGTATTCGACTGGAGCTGATCGGAGAAACCATGAAAAAGTACCAATCAAAGCAGATGGCCACTAGAATTCATTTCCAGACAGTGACTGAATTCGACCTAGCTGACAAGTAAATGTCGAAAATCCTGTTAGCGTCGGGAGTTGAATCTAGAACCACCCGGTCAGGAACTGCAGTGACAAAAGTTGATGCCGTTAGCATTCACTCACGGTTTTTGAAAATTCGTCGTTTTTTTCTGCAGCATTACTATGTTTTCTCTATACTGCGTAAGTAGTAGCGAAGAGGTAAAAAGTACATTAACTAAGAATTGAACTATAAAATCACATTTACACTGAGCGAAGTCAGTCGAAATTTTCGACATTTGTTTGTTTCATATTTGTAGCGAAAGTTCAAAATTACTTTCATTGAATTGCAAGAAGTTTAAAAAAAATATTTTTCCTATTTTTATTTAACTTTTTGGGGCACTGAATTGCCTATTTAATATTTCAGGCAGTCATTTTTGGCAAAATATATTCCATATAGCTTTAATGCTATTAGAGTTAAGAATTAAATCTACACATCCACAAAGTAAATGTATGTTACTAATGAAAGATAAACGAAGTCGAATCAAATTAGTCATAAATGTCTCGGGAGGTCTGCTAGTATATGGGTAAAACAGAGTAAGTATCTGTTTGGAGCACTTACCAGCAAGAACATAGCGCAGTTCTGATGAAATTGGGAAAAGAAGTCAGGTTTGAAAAACGGAGCGCATTCGATGTTGGCGGCCAGGAAGCCGTGTTTGTCCAGGGACGCGTCCTCCTTGCGCCGCACGAACTCCCGGAAGAGCTCGTAGACCTCCAGAGCCCACTCGCCGTCCAGCTGCTCTGTGTCCCCGTCGATGAAGATCTCGGCCACCATCTTCAGGTGCAGGGGGATCGCGAGCAGGCTGCCTACAGCGAGGGAGGAGAGACATCGTATCAGAGTTTACACATGCTTGCAGTTAAAACTCAAGCATTGACGTGTTGAACTAAGCCTACAAATCAGATAATTTGGAGTAAAATGTTACATAAAACATTCTACATATTTCACCAAGAATTGCGAATATTTTTAGTCCATATTAATAAATGTACATAGGTACAGACAGTCACAGACCTTCTCGGACACAACTGTCACAGACTAACTTGGAATCAAGTATTATGACAACTGACAAACTACTACGCACTGTTCTCTATTTAAATTAGTGTCCACTACTCAGGCAATTAATAAGACTACAACATAGGTTTCTGTTCAATACTCAAAGTACTACAATTTCGCTACTGTTGATCAGAAATGTTAGCATAACTATTACATGCCAAATGCAATACACTTTCGAACAAAGGCATCAGCCTACAACTGTGTACGACGCGAACGACTATTGTTCATCCGTCAATACTACGGACGAGTGTATCAAGGCTAGCTCCACTGGCAGATAGCCTGCGAATGAGTCGCATTCAAATTTCGAAAAATTTTTAATGCGAGAGAGTATGTGTTACTTTAACACCACTAGTTACGTTAGTGTTATGCATGGCCATAAAAACAAATCATATAATGTTTTCATTAGTTGGATTGTTGGTGATGTAGATACCTTTTTATTATGATAAATGACTATAGATATTGTCCGGTATCAAAACTTTTTAATCAACTTATGATCATTTCGATCGCGTTGCGATCATCATCAGAGCTAAAATGTAATACAAATATTATACAAATATTATTAAATACAAATATTATTAACAGGTTGTAGGTAACAGGTTATTCTATGCACGGACACAATCATACACAACTCTTCACAACACCCCCACACACACAAACACGCAGCCTTCCATGCGATGGTGCATCGATTAATTGCCATACCTATGTCCCCAGAAAACACAAAAAAAGAAATAAACACCATAAAACATATAGCCAGAATAAATGGATACGACTGCAACATGATTGACAAATTAATAGCCAAAAAAACAAATACACTCAATATCCGCAAACACACTACCCTCACACCAATTGACAGAAGCACTACAGCCACGTACCACACAATCCCATATGTAGGACCCCTTTCTCTTAAAATAGCCTCCACACTCAATAAATTCGGTCTAAAAACTTCTTTCAAAAATACTCATACATTATATAAAACACTATCGAACACTAAAGACCCAATCCCACCTACATCCTTATGCGGAGTCTATGCTCTCACGTGCAACAATTGCAATGCCATATACATAGGACAAACAGGCCGTAAATTCACACAGAGAATCAAAGAACACGAACAAGCATGGAAAAATAACACTACCACAGTCTCACACTTTGCGGATCACCTAAATTTAAACAAACACACATTTGATAAACACATAAATTTCCGAATTCTAGAAATTGAAAACAGGTACTGGAACAGAATAAAATTAGAAACCATACACATACACAACGTCCTCAAAAAACAGAACATGACATGTCTCAATCAGCAAATACCTGAACTCTCGTCACCCCTGCTAAAATTAGCACAAAGTGTACACCCCTAACCCACCCCCAGCCCTCCCCACTCCACTCACCTTCGCTCGCCCGACCGTCTCTCAGCCTCCACCAGTACCCCCGCGGTTTACGACCCTACACCCGCACCCCACCCCTCTTCCCGCCCCCTCCCAGCTGCCACCGGCTGTGTTCTTAAACAAGACACACGCCCAAAAAATTCGCAGAACTTTGTTTTCGGCCCAGAAGCTGTAAGGTATGTACGACCCAGTTTGCTTACGCATCTTGCATAGAATAACCTGTTACCTACAACCTGTTAATAATATTTCTATTTAATAATATTTGTATAATATTTGTATTACATTTTAGCTCTGATGATGATCGCAACGCGATCGAAATGATCATAAGTTGATTAAAAAGTTTTGATACCGGACAATATCTATAGTCATTTATCATATAATGTTTTCAATTATGTTTAAATTAAATTTGTGATGTAGGATCATACTCTGCCAAATTAGAGTATCAGCTGACATTTAATAAAAAGCAGAAAGGCAGCTTCTGCGATTCAGGCCTTTTTTTCGACTTGCCAAACAATGCGACTTGATTATGTTTACTTCAGAAACTTTCTACATAAGTACATAAATGAGAATAAGAAAAATGTATAGATGCCTTTTTAATTGTCTATTTTTCATTTTTAAATGCCTATTTTGCCTGCATATTTCTGCATATTCCTGTAAATCCCCAGCTTACTTACTACGACAGCGAAGAGATAATGTAAAGAAAAATGTGCTGTGGTTTTCTAGAAAAAATATTTGAAAAATAAAAATTGCCTATATTTGGCCTAAACCTACACGAAAGCTACTCACAATTACGCAAATTTAACATAATCTTATTTCAAGGTCTATCTTTCAGAGAGAAGGAAAACGAATTTTATGAACCCTTTTCCGGCCAACCAATTTTAATGATGCAATCGGGCAGGCGGGTCCAGTGGATCCAGCAGTTTCTGCGACGGAATTATGCTTACACATGTACTTTTGAGACGTGAATAATGAAACAGAACTCTCTAATATAATTGTGTAACATAACAAAACCCCTCAAAATACTTTACTTTTGTTTTTTAAACAGTTTTTCTCTTAGTATAGATCGCACACGTCATTACAGAGATGTTTTGAACGGGTGCTACATCTCTTTGTTTCCTATTTCTTGCCTAATGGCAAAAATTACAACTTTTTACAAAACTCACTCTCCTGACTCGGCTACACACTAGACCGCAGCAACATTGTCTGCTAAGGAGTCGATCTAAGAATCGCTTTCACGTAGTGAAATTCATCAGATAATTTTCCAATGAAAAGATGTTGCGCAACTCGACATCCGTCCGTCACTTGGGAACGAAGCAGTCGTCAAGTATTCGACGAAATAAAACAATAAAATTCAATAATACACGCAGATTAAGAGACTTAGGTCCAAAGGGGTCCCGCTTGCCTAGCTGCGGCTGAAAGTAGATAAAGATTTTTTATTTATTATTCAGTTACGCTTTCGTAAATGGGTGGGGGAAAATTTGAAAAACACCATAGCAAACAAAGTCACAAAAAATATCCTAACATCTTCAATAGATTTCACGTAAAATATTAAAAATTTTGCTTCTGGCTCCAATGGACCCCAGTTGCCCGGATAAGGGTTAATATTACCTTTAAAATTGTGGTTGAAGAGACGCGAAAAAATTGCACGTTTGCAATTTTCAACAATGAGCGATTTCAATCAAAATGATATATACAGGTGTCCCACTTAACTTGACAACTTGAAATAACTCAAAAAATACGCGATGTACGAAAAATTGAGCCCAGACCAAATCTAAACAGTTTTGAAGGGGGGATCACTCTATGCTAAAATCAGCATAGAATGTTCGTAGAATCCGAATCTAAAATAAATATGGGGGTTGCTATTTAAGATTTCAATGTTTCCCACCGCCCCATCCGCTGGGGGCAGGAGGGGTGCTGATTTTAGCATAGAATGATTCCCTCTTCAAGACTGTTAAGATTTAGTCTGGGCTCAATTTTTTCCATATCGCGTATTGTTTGAGTTATTTCAAGTTGTCAAGTTAAATGGGACGACCTGTGATTCAATCCTCGTTGCTAATACGCCGGGGCCTTATGCCGTATGTAATGTACAGCCTGAATTTGCTAAAATTGAGTGCTCTTGGTCGTTTAGTTTTAATGATTTACTTTAAACTCTGGACTATGCGCTTGTTCTAGTGTAACTTGGCCTATGGCAAGTGAGCCAGCGGCTTCACCTTACTTTAGGGATCGACATTTATCTGGAAAACTAAGTTATTAATACCAACGGAAGCGCGCACAAGGCAAATCAACGCACCGCGCCAGATCAACGCATGACAGTCCGTTACCTGCCTAAAAATTCATGTGCAGAATTGTTATGGGTTCTTTTAAATTTCGAGCAGGTGCAGTACACTAACTACATCGTTTTGAATTATCTAGGCATTTCCTGCGCAAATGCAAGGAAAACCAGGAATTTCTGAATCACATTCCTTAGACAGATTAGGCGTCTTAAAAGGACTAGAAAAATTAATGTTTACAATTTGCATGTGTGTGCCGAGGAAAATTAACATGTTGCACGTATTGGAGCCCACCAAGAGTGATTCTCTGGGTTGTCATTGTAGATTTTATCATCGGTCCTAAATTGTTACGCAAGTGTTTGAGAGACGTTCAGCATCTAAATGTTATATTTCTGGTACTCTCTAAGCTTTTATAATATGTCCCGTTCAATGTGTGGTCTCAGAATCTACGGTAAAATTCTGAGGGTGCAGCCCCACATAATTGTCGCGGAGTTCGGGAATACTTAGATTCGTATGTAATTTCCAGGTAGGTGGATCGAACGAGGAGTCTCAAGAGCATACCCGCATCTGTCTCCGGATTTGAACCTTCTGGAATTTCTTCTCGGGATTAATGAAATACCGCTTATATGCTACCGAAGTTGTGGATCGTCGTGGTCTTCTGCGGCGCATTGAAAGTGCGTCGGCAGAAATAAATCAACAACCGTCAGAAGTGCGTCGCGGAGGCCGTGCGACAAAGATCCTATCTTTCGTTCGCGCAAAGGGAGGACATTTTGAATACTTATAGAACCCCTGTTACAAGTGGTCAACATTTCCTTACTTCCTCGACTACGTGATGTAGTCAGAATTCATGTTTCGTGAGTTCTAGATCCCATGCACATTAAAAATATATTTGAACCAATTTTTCCTCTAAAACAGCAACAAGTTTTCTTTAAATTTTCTCTTCGTATATATTACGGTAAAAATATGATGCACACACATATTCGGTGAACTCTGTATATTCAAAAATTCCCTTGAACAAAATTTGGTGTAAAAAATCATATTTAAAATGTTCGTGTACAATTTTTTGAAAGACGTATATCGCGCAATTGGGCTTCAAATTAATGCAACAGTCTGTTTATAATTTAACGTCAGTCGATTTACAATTTTGTGTTGGCAAATTGTCCGCCAAATTGTTTCAAATTTGGCGCCTAGTTTCGAATAAAGCACTTTTGATGTTGTTTGAAGGCGTTTCAGAGGAAAGGATCATATATTTCAATCTTCGCGCTCAGGAGATTCTATTCAAAAAAGCCGTGCGAATTTCTTCCCAGTTGACCAAATACTCACTTCTTTTGTACAAGTTCCTTGACGTAGATTGTCAACTGTTTGCTGTTCGTTCGTAGCGTCACTGAAAGATCGAATCAGCTCCTGGGCAGTCGCTTGACGTAGATTGTCAACTGTTTGCTGTTCGTTCGTAGCGTCCCTGAAAGATCGAATCAGCTCCTGGGCAGTCGCGTGTGAAACATTCCATTGTCAAATTTCGGGGAACCCAGAGATTTCCACTTCAAACGCCACGACGCGTCACCAGCGGCATTGGATGCAGTCGTAACGTGAAGTAAAAAGACGAAATTCATTAAGAAACGTTTGATTTTGTCTGAACAGGGGTAACCGTGACAATCTCTTCAATACTCGTTGATGCTTTCTCCAAGTAAATATTTTTTGTCAATTGTGTGTCGTTTCTTTTCCAGAACACCCTTGTCTGATGAAAAACTATCGATAGAAGAGGCGATGTTTCGTTGCAGCTTCTGCTGCTAATTGCTCTCCCAACTTATCTTACGAGTATTTCGCACTCTCAACATTTTGTTTCAAAATTTCCTGGAGCAATACACAATATATCCAAAAGAAGTCCCAAAACTGAAATGGTCACTAACTTACAAGAACTATACTATAACTGGAGACCAGATTTTTATGTAATTACATTTTTTGGCGTTCTACTTACCGTTCCCAAAAATGTAATCTTGGCAAATCATCGCTGTCTGAACACTATCAATTTTTCGGTACATATTTAGTACTATATTAATACTATATTTTACATACTTTACTATTTTTACAAAATATTTTTATTCTATAAATTATCTTCAAATTTTTTACATTATTATGAAAATAAGTTCAAGTATCCTTTTTTCAGCATTTTCCCTTCACAGTTACTGCGTGCTGTCTACTCCAGGAAGACGTTGTCGGATGTTCTCTCAGTCCGGCGCGCCTGCTGAAGTTATCTCAGTAGCGGGAGGTGCGCGTCAGCGACTTGAGATGTTTTACCTTTAGATGTGAAAAGTATCACTAAGGGCCGTGTTTCGGCCACTAACCCTAATTTCTGAGAATCTTTGGCGATCGCCAGCTCGTGCGAGAGCTTCTACTGCGTCTAGTCTGCCTGCGATTTTTTTTTTTTTTTTTTTTTTTTTTTTTTTTTTTTTTTTTTTTTTTTTGCTTAGCCAAAGGTTTGTGTACTATGTGGCGCAGTGCACACGCAATTTTGCGTTTTACTGCTATGTGTTAGTGGCTGGAGTGGGTTCGTGTCGGACCTTAGTCAATAGCCACATCGGCTTTTGTGTAACACTACGCCCATAGAATATCAGCGGGGAGTGCTTCTCTTCTTTGCCCTATTGTAAGGACGTGTCATGTTGTCGGCCCTGGATAGCAATGGATGAAGCTTTTACTACTGTAGGGAAAGTTGTGTAGTATAAGTGTTCATCAACTTGTAGTGTCCCAATAACTTTTAAAACGTTTTAATTCGTTTTAAAAATTGTTTAAGAAATGTTTTATAAATGTAATTTTGTATTCTGGAAATGTGTTTTATTATTATTGTATTTTAATATTACTTATGAAGTACTTACAGCTTTCACATATTTATTACATATTCTTAGTTTCATTACATATTTATGTACATATTTTGGTGTTTCATATTACATTTTTTTCCAGTCTTGAACTGTAACATTATGAAATCAGAGGAATCTAACACAATGGAACTGATCCAAACAGAAAAAATAATTGTATATGATGTCTATGACCTAAAATTATAGGACCGGTGGAGATTCGAATATGGTATTGACAATAAAAATCTTTGGTGACTTAAACACTTCTAATAATAAGTTATTTCTTGTAAAATGAAATAATATTTACTTTGAGAGATCAAAGAGTCAGTATTCTTCGCAAGAAAATTGACCTTGTCAATAGCAGTTTAATTATGTGTTAACGAAGAAAGTTATCCGGCTGCTATCCGGCAACAACATATAATTTTAAAAAATCGACACATTTTTTCGTTGAAAGTTTTTAAAATGTCCTAGATGCCAAAAGGAAAGTAGCCCCAAAAATTAAAATATAGGTTTCAAATTCAAGGGGCTGCGACATTTGCGAGATCGATTGAAGAATGTCAGTTTTGGAGACTGATATATTATATTATAGTATAATATAATATAATATAATAAACTGAACGGTTTAGATTCTATAGTTGACCACAGTCAGACAGACAGACGTTTTGCCTTCAGTCAATTTTTATGTATCATAGATCTACAAAACATGGTTTCCGGGTACACACGGAGGATTTATCAACTTTTTTGCTACCAGGGCCCGGCAATAACAGCTTTTGTGTCGAAAATTCGCCGTTTTTTCGCAGCGTTACAATACTTTATACTGGGTAAGCAGTAGCGAGAGAGTAAAAAGTAAAGACTTCAGAGCAATTTGGTGCATCATACGAATTTTAGAAAAGACGCCTCAATTGCCTTAGTTCTGATGATAAAAGGTTTGATGGTGAGCGCGAAGACCCGCGTCCATTCATATGTCCATGACACGAAGTGGAGAAGGGTAGACTGTAGGCGTGGCAAGTCTTTACAACCCCAATGGGGGGGGGGCAACGGGGAAAACATTTCGATTCCCAAAGGTGACGCTGGGGTTCGAATGTTGTACCTTGGCTGCACCCTCTATCTTACAGCGAAATCTCGCAATCAGAAAATCGTGCTATCTCTGGAACTGACCTGCCTCCGTGTCTTCGGGCACGCGGTTAGCGATGGCGTCCAGCACCCGCGCCGCGCTCTCCTGGGCGGGCAGGCTGCCGATGCGCGCCTCGTCGAACCGGGCCGCCAAGAACTCGCACTGCTCCTCGCGCGTTAGCGGGGTCAGGGAGACGCACGACCCGCCCAGCACGCCTTGCACTGGCGCTTGCACCTGCAAAGCAGTCGAACGTCACACAAACCGAAATGATGAGGGGTCGATGATTGACACTCTCTGTGCTGAACGTAGACGAAATTATCGTTTTTTGAAAAGGCGTTTCAACGAACGTGCCCCAGTGGAGCACTTAACATTTCTTTCACGACGTTTTTGTATTTCCTTCTAGATTTCTCTGATATGAAGCAGTGTATGTAAGCTCATTGAATGAATTCACGTTGTGATTCTATTGTTTATATACGGTAGTTAACGGCAATCTTTCGGGAAATTTGGAGAATATTTTAGAATTGCAATGTTTAGAAAAATATAAGATACTAGCGTACCCATGCGAGCACACTCGCCTGTTAATAATCCCCACGCTTTCCCTATTGTTTCCATCAAGAAGGAAAGTTGTTAATGAGATGTGTTTTTTTTAATTATAAATGTAGCATTATACTTTCACGATATCAAAAAATAAAAACAATGCAAATGATGTTGCGAACATTGTTGATTCACGACAACTGATGAATAATAAAATAAAATTAGTTCACATTGGCATGATCCAATTTTATTTTGTTATTCATCAATGGTCAATTTCAACCGGGAGGACAGGATGGATGGCAACGCCGCAGACAATGAAGGCAACATTGGTTTCTATCACAAAATAACTTCCCTCTATGGTGAGTTGACAGTGGCCTTGCTGAAATACATTGCCAGCGACACGCGTAAATTGGCTAAAGGGAAAAACAATAAAATTTTGCTATTAAACTGTAGATGACTTAGGTACATGCCTAACCACATAACGCAGAATGTCAAGCGTACGTACATATCTTTCGGGCTAACAGTCCCCTCAACAAAGAAGTGGAGAATAAATAGAGGTATTAGACTGAGATATTAAGGACACTTGTCTTGACATTGTTATTATAAATAACAGATTAAAGAACAAGACTTAAATTTCAAGCGATCATTTCTAAATTCGAATTTAATGTATTTATGGCATCACAGAAGATATTCTATGAAAAGACCTTAGCACTGACCAAAGAAAGACAGATGAATAAGCTAGAATGTATTGGAAAAGGGATCGTTGATGACATCAACACGGACAACAAGTGGTGTGTAAATCTAACTAATGTTCTGATACCTAATGATATTGTCAGATTACTTTGTCTTGGTCGTGAATTTGCCTTCCCATATTCTTTTAAGCATTTGCCTGTTGCCCAATTAATTACGAAACTTGATATTTAATTTCTGAAACAGTTGAACATAATTTGCAGGACAATATTACAGCTAAATGCACTAACATCATTTCTAATTATTTACACAAGTACAAATGTAATCCTGACAAAACTACTGAACATTGTAACAAACTTGTTGTTAAAACACGTGCTTTTTTCCGTGCCAATGATGATTTATTGGTAGTAAAAACTGATAAAACTAACCGTACCATCATCATGAGCAGTAAGGATTATGATCGAAAGATGGCCACCATCTTCAGTGATACCTCCACTTCAGTGGCGGCTGCGGCAGGGAGGCGCTAGGGACACTGCCCCTCCTACAGAGATCAGTATTTCTTCTCTTGCACTGTCTAAAATATTCTCTGTGGGTCTGTACGGTTGTTATCGAATTGAACGCATCTCTAGCTTTCAAACTCTCGCTTGTTCCGTAGATCGATTTTCATTGGCTGCGGACACTCGCCTCTGTGTCCTAAACGCAGTGTTGTTATGGAACGTACTGACATAAAAATGGCCAACAACGAGTGCTCGAATGGCAACGTAGGATCGGCAAATGGCGTCTTGTGGCGACCGCTGCCCAGCAGCCTGACAGGGGAGGTAGCAACCTCGTTGCCCGGCGCTATCTATTGATCAATGTTTAAACTTACAATATTCTTTTCGCTTGATTTATCTCGCTTGATCCCTTACACCCTTTTCGCAAGCATTCAGTGCAGGCAGTAATGTGCAATCGGCATGGTCGGCATCATCTTTCCGATCCGTAGACAAACTATGTGAATGCTGTGTTCTGATCTTTGCGTCCAGTTCGTATTGTGCATTGAGATTGAGAATGGTTTGCAATTCTTTTAAAATGCCTGAAAACAGTCAATGTAGTTATGATACAAGGCTGTGCATAAAGAGAATTGGACCACCTAGGCCTGATATTAAAATTTTACAATCTGATAGAAATGGCAATCGTTCTTTTGTACGGAAATTTCAAAGGGGTAAATGACCATATTAATTTTAGGGGGAATTCATCTATGTGTTCTCTCTTTGATTGTAAAATGTTCCAACAATATCAAGAAAAATCCCCCTACAAAGGGTTGACCGCGTTTTACAGTTCTCTCCGTTCGTGAGCTAGCAAACTTAAATCTGAGCTGGATGTACTATATAAACGAATCCGAGAGAGCTTTTTCCACTTTGAAAGGATTATAGACATTTCTAAGAAATACCACGTCGGAAGAGAGATTGAATGGACTTTGTATGTTTTCATTATAAAGAGGTTTGTTACGAGACTCATTTAATTTTAAATAATTAGTAATAAATTTACAGAATGTAAAAACAGAAGGCTCAATTTAATTTATAGATCATGTGTTAAGCCTGTCTTTCGGGGAGAAAATTCGATTGTAAATTTTACTTATGTGACTTAAACAATCCAATTATAACAATATTTCAAATGCCTAACTTTATTTGATCCTGTAACTTTGTGTGCCCTCCCTGATGCCTAATCCCAGAGCCGCCACTGCTCCACTTATCGAATTGTTGGTGAAGTTTCCATCCAATCGCTAGCCAGGCAGAATAATCAGTTGGTTTTCAGGCTCTTCAAAGAGCAACAATGATTCACATATCAAATACAGATTAACTTGCCATAATGGTATCAGCCCTAAGATACATGATCTTGTAAAGGATCATAAGCCTGATAATCCCCTTCAACCCGTTGTTAGCTTTCTTAACAGACCTACATACGAGACCGCCAAATTTTTGAGCATCATCCTCACATCACTAACATCCAATGTATCAAAGACTATTTTCAATTTTTTCAACGAAAAGACTGGTTGACGCCTTCATACGAGACGGACGCATCTGGTTGTGCTTTTGAATTTTTGTCACTTTAGCTACTATTTTTAACGATTTGAATATATTTGGTGTGTTTAAGTGCTTTCATAACTTGTTGCATGTTGGCTGGATAAATACGTTCGGCTAGTCTTTTGCTATTGCCAAGACAAACCAAAATATAACAAATTTTAAACGGTTACTGGAAAATTAACGAACTTAAGATTTATGAGTTGGTGATAGTGTCAAAACCTATAAACAGATCAATATCTTAACGATATTATATCAATGTGATAATTTAATTACTGAAAGATTTTTATTATATTTCTGTGACGAGTGATGATTCTGTTGATTTAAACTTTACGAGGACGGTGTGTAGAACAGTTTTGAATTTGTTTCAAATTTAAGTTATTCTATATTTTGACGACAAATTTTGAGTTAATAAATTTTATCTATCTGCGGTATAGTATAGTCTACTAGTTGTATTACATAGTACCATTGAATATCTTACACTTTCAAAATATTAAGCTAATTGCTTGTTGCTCTTATCTGAGTTCTTGTATTTATTTCAATTTTATCACGTACATTCAAACGCATTCGTGACATGACAACTAATCATTCTAATCTTTTTACTCTCTACACGCTTAAAACCGACCTTCTGAAAGCCTTCACACACATAAACATGAAACAATTTAGATCAATATATCCGAAGGTTGGGAGAGGTCGTTCTCTATGCAGACGGTTGGGTACAACACGCCAACTCTGCAAATCTTCCCAACCATGCACCCGTGCCTGCAGAAAAGACCCAGACAGCACATCCAGTCGCAATTCAAAACAAATTTAGTGTTTTAGACTATGAAACAGATTTTCCTCGTCTTCCTGATCCTCGCAACCCTTCTCTGCCATCTCTTCTCTGCCCTTCTCTGCCAAATACATGCACAAACCATCGCAAACAGGATAGGGAGCGCGTCAAAACCAAAACACGTAAGTTGCCCATCCTAGCTCACTTGAAAACAAAGACATTCCTACTGAGCCTAAAAAACAAGTACTTATTTTAGCTGACAACCATGGCCGCCATCTTTCCTCCATTCTCAGTAGGACGTTACCCTCCAACTACTCAGTCTCATCTATTTTTAAACCTAACGGGAGGTTTGCAAACGTGACTGCAGAGTAGGACAACCACACAAAGACACTGATCAATCAGGACACAGTATCATAGGAGGGCAGAATGATATTAATTTGGGCGATAACGTACACATGAACAACATGTAAACAAATTACAATGTTGCCGAAAACACTAACATCGTAGTCTCGACTCTGCCCATCTGGTACAACAGACCAACACTATACAGCGAGATTAAGCACGCAAACCAACAATTAAAACTGAGAGAAACAAATGTTACACGTTTTGAAATTAATTTCCTCTCAGCAAAACACTTCACCCGGCATGGTCTCCACAAGAACTTGCTGGAAAACATACAGCCGGCAACAAGCTTGCACCACACATCATCAACTCCAGTCCTACGCAGTCTCCTGCCATCCCCTTCACCTTCCTTACGTTCTCCACTCGCTCCCTTCTTTTGAACCCATTTACCTCGTTTGATCTTTCGTCCATTTCTCCCACTCCCACTACCAATTCTTCTACACCTGATGTCGCAGTTTCCTCACAACCTCTCACTGCAGGGACACTACAACCTTCGACCACGCACTCGAGGTAAAAATGGAGTAAATATGTAGCAATTAGTCAGATGCAGTAGAAAAACATGCGTGTAGGTACATGCAAAGGATAAACATACTGCACCATAATGTTCAAGCCCTTTCAAATAAAACTGAGTTTATTGAAGAAGGTTTACAGAGCGATTTAAATCATTTGGATGTTATTTTCTTTACAGAACATTGGTTATTTCATAATGAACTTATTACTTTCCAAATTCCAAACTTTTACCTCGCAGGCTATTATTGTAGAGAAAGGGAATCACATAAAGTTCCTATATATGAGGGTTCCTGCATTTACGTTCGAAATAATGCCGATTCTATTGCCTTGACGGAATTAAAGGCGTATTCCGTTGAAAATGTTTTCTTTAAATATCTGTAGTACACCTTCCTATGCTACAAACTATATTACTTTGCATCTACATGCCTCCAACAAAGAGAGCAGTAGATTATTTATGTTTTAAAAAAACTGGAGATAACATTAAATAAAACCACCAATGGCTCTTTTCGATCCATTGTTGAATGTGGAGATTTTAACATTGATTTTCTGGTCGAATCGTGCAAGAAAGAACAATTTCTCAATTTAATTCATTTCATCAGTTTAGATATTACAATAAATGCACCTACACGGATCATACTAAATTCAAAACGGGCAATCGATAAAAAAATAATTATCAAAACCACCACTCGATATGAAATTGAAACAAACGATTTAGAATACTGTGACCACGATGTACAAATTCTTACCATTATAAGAAATGTGAATACTGACAAAATAAATAATACACGTATGAGAATATTATTTACTAAAAGTAAAATAAAATTATTTATCAATTACCTGCTGCAAGAGTCATGGGACGCGGATTACAATACTGTTGATACAAACAATAAATACAATAAGTCCCAAGTAAATACACGCTACCTTGCCAGATGACGTAAAACGTTCAAATTCGATTCAAAATTTTTTAAGTCCCAACTAAAATCTTTTCTTCTTGCACAACTGTTTCTATACAATTAGAGACTATACCGAGCATCGAAAGGGAAAGTAATATTAATTTTAACAATGACATTTAATGTATTATATACCATTTGGATTGTATAAGTCTAAAGAACCTGTAACAAGTATTGTACTTCATCTTCTGGGTCAATGACCACTATCTCGATCAGGTTTTCGTCCAGTTTCCCTGATCCTCGACCAAATTCTAAGATGGCTTCCTGTTTTTCTACTGGACATAACTGTAACTTCAAATTAACTTTTTCTCATAGTACGTCACACACAGTTTTTAACTGTTTTTGACATAAATAAATAAATTTTACTCTTCCATTAAGCAACAGAATACCGGTTTCTACATTATATCATTAGATGTCAGTTAATTATTCACCAATATTAGTGCACCTGGCTACGGATTGCCAATAACTGGGTCAAGCTCAAGGACAAAACGAATATCAAACTTAGTAAAGTTGATTTCTACCAACTGTTTAGTTTATATTGTTAGCAGGGGCGGATTAATATTTTTGCCGCCTGTAGGCACATCAATTTGCCGCCCCCTGTTTAAAATCAATGTTACATTTCAAATTGTAACGTTTCAGTAACAATTCCTCATTAATTTGAACGTTTTAACTTTAAAAGTAACATTAAATTTTGCACATTGTTTAGTAACACAACTCTGCATTAAAAATATATTAATGTTAACATTTATTTACCACGAGTTATTAGTACATGGAAAAAGTATACAAGCTGAAAACTAAATATGTTATCTAATCTATATGTTTATACTAACTTAGTAATAGAATTGTCGAATGAACTGCAGCAGTGATCAGTTTCACATATAGGTTTAAAGAATTCATTTATTTGTTTGTCTTATCAATTTCATTTTGACATTTCTCTTCCTTTCTTTTCGGATTCTTGCATGTTGATTTCCGATGAACCTTTTTCGATAATCACTCATTTTAAAACCTCAAAATATCATTTTTACTCAGCAGGCTCTAAACGATACACAACAATAATAACAAAAGAAAGAAAAGGGTTATTTCCAGATCTGTCTTCTAGAACTAACTCAAGAAGTAATAGATGTCGCTACTTTCTATATAGCGCAATATGAATGCATGGCGAAATCCGTCAGCGATTTCTGATTGGCTACTTCAAACTCCTTACCCTAAGAATGTAATTCTTTCTGATCAATCAACCAATCAGAAGTTGTTGGCGAATTCTTTTCATGTATTCTGTAACAATGAAAATGTCCCCATTTGAAATTCAAACTTAATTTATAAATCAAAGGCTGAGGGGGCGGCTTTAGTTTCGTTTAAATCATTTTTAAAATACAAATATGATTTATGCTGTTATAGTTTTTAGAGAACCTAAATTTGTTTTAGAAAATATCAAGAAAATTTTGCGCCTTTGGAAATTTGCCGCCCTTGAAAATTTGCCGCCGTAGGCACGTGCCTACTGTGCCTATGCGTAAATCCCCCTCTGATTGTGAGGAAGGGTACCTTTATACAAGTCTATACATTACAGAATGATGGCTGGTGTGGCTATGCCCCGCTAGCCTCTATTGTGGCTGATTTAGTCATAAACTCTCATAGATAATGGCATGGAACTGCTTTCTTACAAACCCTCTTTCATTAACAAATATGTTGACGATCAGTTTATGTCCATATCATTAGGAATGGAACAGACAAAAATAAATTGCCTTGAGAACTCCCACCATTAACTCCAGTTCACAATTAAAATGGAAAATACCGTAGAATACCCTTTTTGATATGTTGTTGATTAGAAATTCTGAAGAATCCATTAATGTTGATTGGTATAGGACACCCCATAAGACTGATGGTTACCTTAATTTTAATTCTGCTCACAAACTTGCTTCTAAAATTAATGTGGCCTTAGCTCTCCAACAAGAGCCCTACAGCTTAGTGACTCATATTTCCACATAAAAACTTAAAAATTGTCAATAACATCCTAATAGGTTTCCCATGAAATTAATCAGTAACTTGCTTTACATCTCTCTACGTTTCTATAATACAAGTAACATTGGCAAAGAAAAGTTATACAAATCCATGGTGTACAGTGTCGCCAGGTCCGATGGACATTCGGCCGCTAGATGGCACGCGTAATTCCGCTAGATTCCGCTAAATTTAAAACTTCTTGCCGCTGACTTCCGCTAAATCAAGATATTTAATTTTACATATAATAACAGTTGTTTTTAATAAATAATATTTATAATATCGAGTAATTGTTTATATAAATAATTTATAAATATTAAATGAATATGTGATACAAAAGTATTAAAAATGAAAATATTTGAAATTTATGAATCAGAACTAGGGTGATAAATATGCCATGTAAGAAATAATATTAATTACGCGTGTAGAATAAATAATTTATAATTTTTTATTTTATTACATGATAATAAAAATACAAATTCGATATTTAAACTTATTTTAAATATATATAAAATATACAAATATAAGCAATGATTAAATATTGCACATGTTTGTGTAATTATATTTATAATTTATAACTTAAATCTAACTATATAATAGTTTACACAGACGAATCGCAGTAATAATTGAATAATAATATTGGTTTATTATTACTATAATTTTACATTACTATTCACTACTATTAAGTTCTGAAACAAGCTCGTCTATTATTTGGACCAACGAGTTAGAGATCTAACTCGTTGATTAGAGACGTAGAGATCTCTAACTCGTTGATTTGGACTTCATTATTGTCCTCATTTATTTGCTTATTATATTTCGCATTTAAACCTATAAGCCTAAGAACTTCATCTGGAAATCGAAAATTATTACATTTTCCATGCCGTAACTAAATCGAATGTTTAAAACAGCATTCACCATTTCGGTTTCCACACGATTTCTTAGCTTACTTTTCACGATATTCTTATGTATACTAAAATAATACTTTTTAAATATTAGTTTCATAATTTAATATGATAGAATATTAACGCGGATGTAGAAAAAATATTAAAGCATATTACTGCAATATTATTAAAATATTGTTCTTATAGAGACTTGAATTTGCAGGCTGAATATTTATTTATTTATTCACAAACTATTACGCTTAGCATTTCAAGAACTGTACAAAGAGATATTGCATATTTAAAGAGAACGCGGATAATATTTCCTCCACGTTTGATTGGATTTTTGTGGAGAATCTCCGGCCGCTAGCCAATGAGAAAGGCACCACGCGCCTAGTTGAGGGTTAAGGTAATATGACTCAGATATCAGATTTATGGTTCCAGCGGTATTTGTTTACTTTGGATAATAAGGGACGGAATACTTTACATGTCTCCATTAGTTTTTGGTCATCGAAACAAAAGTTTATAAATGGAAACATGTTTCAACCTTGTCGCTAGAAATTCCGCCAATTTGCTTTCATTCCGCTAGATTTTTCGCTAGCCGCTAAATCATTATTTCTCGCCGCTAGAACGGTTGAAATTCCGCTAGATCTAGCGGCCAATCCGCTAAACTGGCAACACTGATGGTGTACAAAAGCTTATCTGAAGCACTGCACAATACAATAAAGAATGATAATTGCAACATTGCCTTCTCTTATAAGCATACACTAGGCAACATCATTTTCAATATAACTGAAGACTGACAAATCGAACAATAATGACATTGTATATTCTGATCCATGAGGAGGTTGAGATTTAAAATATATAGGTCAGACTGGACAATATTTGAAGAAAAGGTTAGCATCGATATTACATTAAAAAAAACTTTCCTACATGTGCCCTTGGACAACATACTAAACAAACTAAACATATTTTCAATTTTAATGACACCTGCAAAGAATCTACCCATAAGAAAAGGCGATTCAAAAAAATTACACACATCAATAGGAACTCACCATGCAATAAGAAAACAGATGTGGAAAATTACAGCAAGTTTTATGTTAATTTTATTAACAAACTTTAGAACCTTATCATTCTCATAATAAAATATCCTTCTCCGTACATTGTTTGAATTCCACATCCAACTTTCCTATAGTTTTCATCTCTTTTTGTTTGCTTCATTAATTTTGTTATGGTTATTGGCAACACTCCCTAACTATATTGCTGATGACTTGATTTAACCTGTTTTCTAAGTTGTTGGTATCTGTGATTCTTTATTGGTGTCACGTATATATTTTGTGTGTGTTGTTTTGTGTTCATTAATGTATTTTAAATTTAGAATGTTTCAAACAACTTTACATGCTATTTACATTGCAACTTCTCATTGTGCATTGATTACCAGGCCTTAGCCCCTTCACGTTCACCTGGTGTCTTTATTTGGACACTCCTAAATTCAATGTGTCATGTTCACTTACAACAACTACGCTTAATGTTAGTGTACACCATGCTATGTATTAGTTTTCTCAATTTGCATATGCTATTTACATATGCATATTTATAATGTAGTCTAAATTATGTTGACACTGTCAACTTAATGTCTAATTGTTTTGAACTAATTTTGTATAATACATTTTATCAAATTATTTAATTTTAATTGACGCGAAAATTTATGATAAGTGTTTTCACCCATATTTTGTATTTTGTTAAATTAATTATATTTCTGCTTAATTACTCAACACAGCCAAATCGTAAATACTACGTAAATAGTGTTTTGTTTGCAATGCTTATATGGACCTTTGGTTTATCATTTTGTTCCTGTTTGAAAGTGTATGTTAGTTTACTATGGTTGAATTGAGTTGTTCTTGATCACTCTGAATAACTGCAATCCATGCAAGGTTACATCTAGTAGTGCTTTTGTTTTTCCTGGTCAAGGGATGTTCGAATAAAATGTTTTCAATTCTTGAATGTTTGTATCATTTAAATCACGCCTCAATCTCTTAAATTTGTAATAGTTTCTATATCACCTTTACATCCAATGTTATAAAATAGGCGAATAATGTAATACTGGTTGATAACCTAATCTTTACGTTTGTATTGTATTGTAATTGTTGGTTACGGTATCTGCTCTTGGTAGTGCATCAAATTGTAACTGCCAAATGTTTTTAATTCTAATTGTGCACTGTCTCTTTTACGTGAATATTGATTTTTAAAGTCATTATTTCATTCAAATTGTAATTATTCAAATCACTTGCAAATTTCACTGTCCTAGTCATGATACTACTGTTATTCATATCTTGAAAGATACCCTTAGTATCTCCATGATCCATATATATCGTGTTTGGATTTTAATGTGCTATATGAACATAAAATTGTTTCTACCATTCTCTCTAATAGTCTCAAAATTGCTATTTTCATTTTGTTTGTAAACCACATATTATGTTGGAAACTGGATGCTTTACTGGTTTGGACCCAAAATCTTGTATCTTGTTACATACTAGATATTTTTATTATTATTGTTCAATTAATAGCCATGGTCTTCCTTTACCCAGCTTATAGCATGTTTCCTTTTGTGAATTAGTTGGCAAAACTTTAATTGCTCTCATTCATAAATTATATATATATATATATATATATATATATATATATATATATATATATATATATATATATATATATATAAACATTTAATAGACAATTGCATTGATTTCTTTAATTCAACACGCCAATTTGTGTTCATTTTATGTACTATATACATATATGTGTGTGTGTTTTATATATTTTCTATTTCATTTTTAAATAATATAATGACCCAAAGTGGGTAGATTATATTAATTGATAATAATAATAATAACAACAACAACAATTTTTGTCAATACATCTAGTTTTGATACATTTGCATAAACTTTCGTCAGAATGTTGAGGGTTATTTTGCTAATTTAATATGAACTTGACTGGAAAAACATGGCTGGGAATGGAGTGGGTGTAGCTCGTGGTCCATTCAATTCAACCAGTCCTCATACATTTGCGGTTAAGGCCTTGGTCCGATTCACACTTGACGCGCGATGGACGCACGTGCTTAAGCAACTCCGTACGGAGTTGAGTGTGGTGGCTTGAAATGAGACTTTGCTTTATTATTATTAGGAAGGTGTGTACTTTCTACATTTTAGTGTTTTATTTACCTTGGTTTATAATAGTTTTGTTTGTTTAAGAAATTAATGAATCAATTTATTGAAATGTTTGTTGTGTCATGCACTGTTCGTAATACCGGGGATTACGGAACGGGAATGAGGAAAATCGCAGAATGGCGACCGAAACGTCAGCACCTTCGCCATGGACGCAGCGTCACCCGGACAGCCTAGTAAATACTGACTCCGGCCGCGGAAGCCTACGCTATCTCATGCACTGTTCATTTGTTTTTATTCTTTAGCTCTGATGAAGAAATTAAACGTTTTGAAACGTTGGGACAACTAATTTTTTCGTTACCCACAATGACCATTCCCGTGAACCAATTTTATTTTATTGTGGCAAACAAAGTTTCCAAAATGTTTTTTTAGTATTATAGAGATTATTGTTTTTGGAACCATTCACACTTCCTCAAAAACATTTGAAGTAATTATTTAATATTCCTTGACACCTTTTCGCTCGATTGTGGGTATTGCTTTTGCATGATATTCACCTCCGGTCTCGAAGACACCCACACGGGCGCCGCCTTCGTCTCCTGCAGCAGCAGCTGCAGCAGGCGCAGCACCTTGTCCTTGAAGGCCGGGCACAGCTCGTCCACGCCGTCCACCATTACTCCCACCGCCCCAGTGCTCAGCGCAGCCCGCACGCTGCGCTCGGTCGCCACCGCGCTCGACCCCGCGCCCGCAGCCGCCGCCAGCAGCTGCTCCAGGTGGGCCACCTTGAGCGCTTGAAAAAGGAAACGAACATCTCAACGTCAGGAAAGGAGGGGGTTGAAAGACAGCACCTCCGCAAGCACCCGCGCTCCACGGGGGCCACCCTCAGCGCTTGCAAAGGAAGCAGATATCTCAACGTTAGGAAAGAGAACAACACCCGCTTAGCACTAAGACCGGTCACATTTCTTCCACGCCGTCCAACATTACTCCCAGCGCCGTATGCTTAGCGCCGCCCGTACACTGCGATCGACCCCATGTCCGCCAGCAGCTGCTCCAGGTAGGCCACCCTCAGCGCTTGCAAAGGAAACGAAGATTTCAACGTCAGGGAAGTTAAAAAATCCACTCCTGCTAGCAGATTGTCACATTTGGACACAGCGATGCCGGCGAAGAAAGAGGCTTCGTTGTAGCGAAAGCGTACATGTCATGTTGGAAAGCGTAATACATTAAAAAGACACACACCGGGGCTAACATGTTGCTCCCCTTGAACGCGACCACCTGCATTGAGGAAACAGGAAAACGGAAAAGCAATATTGGCTGAGACACACATGAAACACCTAGGCCGCCTTTTTCGTGACCATCTGAACAATAAGGCAGTTAATAAAAAATCGTGTTTACCGCATCTCGCTAAATACTCATTCGTTTGGTCTCTTACATCGAAGTATTCATTTCTGTTTGGAGGAACGAAAAACGAAAAGGAAGAACTATTTCTGAGAGTTGATTTAATTTGACCACCATGATCGCGAACTTTCGAAGCAAATTAATTTAAATATGGAGGGATGCAAAACATAGACATGCACTACCGCTTGATGTTGATTAACTAGTGTGAGATAATTGAATGTTCTGAGAATTAAAGACATTAGAGTCATAGGTGCATGACCGCATAGGTCTTAAGCGCAGACTCGCTTCTAGCCGTTTCATTTATTCACGCCACCGACAGCAGTACCTTCGGAAGTGAACATCTGAAGAAGTGGAGACGAAGTATTGAAAAACACGTCAAAAAATGCATCCACTAATAGTTGATATATTTTTGTCTCAGCCTGCGCCGCCAGCAGAAACGGGCTTTACAATGCAGAAGAAAGAACACGGCCGCAGACAGCGTTCTCGGTTAAGTTGAGCATTTCAATGTGATGGAGAAAAGAATAGGAACAACATAAGGACCTTTCAAAAGTTTGACCCACTTTGCCCTTCGAAAAAGTTACTAGCTGAAGGGAGAATTGAAATAATGTGAACGGAGGCGTTACCGCACGTATTAGTCGATGTACATTGTCGCGCTGTGCAACATGAAGCGACTGTCCTTGCATTGGAGGTCGGGGAGCCGCGTTGTGCAGTACAGATAATTGTGATTACCTGGAGCAGGCGGCATCTCCCGCAGCCGCTTCCGGTGCGCCTGCGCGTGCACGAAGAGGGTCCAGCGGGCGGGTGCCCGCCGCCGCGCCTCCGCCGCCGCCCGCAGCATGAAGGAGGTCTTGCCCGCGCCGGGCCCGCCCACGAGCAGCGACGCGCGCCTGCCCCACGCGGCCACGTCGGCCGGCGCGCGAGGCGCGTCGTGCACGCACTCGGGCGCGCGCACGCACGCAGGCGTTGCCGGCCGCACCAGCGGCGCCAAGGCGTCCTCGCGCCCTCGCGTGCGCCGCCACACCAGCGTCTGCAAAATGGCGGTCGCATCTACAGCAAGCGATGCCACGCCAGCGTCTGCAAAATGGCGGTCGCATCCACAGCGGCGCCGCCACACCAGCGCATGCAAAATGGCGGTTGCATCTACAGCGAGCGATGCCACGCCAGCGCCTGCAAAATGACGGATGCATCTACAGCAAGCGATGCTACGCCAGCGTCTGCAAAATGGCGGTCGAATCTACAGCGAGCGCCGCCACACCAACGTCTGCAAAATGGCGGTTGCATCTACAGCGTGCGATGCCACGCCAGCGTCTGCAAAATGGCGGTTGCATCTACATCAGGTGCCGACGTACCAGCCTCAGCACAAGGCGGCGGCAAAGAGGTTCATCTACATTGGGGCGCCGCTTAACCAGCTTCTGCAGAGGGCGTTTGCAAAGAGGTTCATCTACAAATTGGTCCCGCTACTAATTTTTCAGTTTTGTTTGTTAGGTAAAAACATTATTCTTGTCAGGATTTATAAAGGCTTGATCTACTGGAGGAATATTTCACACAACTGTAGTTTTAGTCTTGTTGAGGGTCGTTAAACACTACTTAACAACAATAAATAAGTAAATATCTAGATGAACTTAATATGACGTAGTATTAACAACAAATTCCATACAAGTAATTCCATATTTGTCACAATGTAAAATTTTAAAATGTATTTTAATACATAATTTATATTTCAAAATGTGCTCAGAAATCTTTTTTCGGTTCTTCGAAAATACAATGAAAGTAAGATACTTTAGGTAATTAGGTTAGACACTTGAAATAATAGTAATAATAATAATAATTATTATTATTATTATTATTATTATTATTAATATTAATATTATTATATGTGTATTAGTAATGAACCATAAGAAACGGATTCAGCTTCTATCCTTGTCACCAACATTTAGCAAAGACGGTTTATGAAGATATTCATAAAGACCAACGTCAGCTGAACACAAACTTCAATGCGTCCGCGCCCACCGCTGGCTACGTCATCGGGACGTCGAGAGACCGGCACTTGAGGACAGATGGAAGGGTGGCGCCTCTCTAATCGCGGCCAGGGCACTGCAAGTGCGAGCGGTTGAACATAAACAGTGGGCTTGCTTCACCCCCACTCCGCCCAGGCTGCACTTCCGAGGATACTCCGCCGTCTGGGGATGCCCAGACGCCGGGGCAGACGGTGCCCAGTTGGAGTGCGACTGAGTACTGACCGAATACGAAGCGGGGCAGCCCTTTGATTATTGGACGACTTCTGGTACAAGTGGGGACTACTGTGCGGACGTGGCTCATCTTTGTGGATACGACGACGGTTTTGTTTACGGTATATTCTCTGGCTAAGTCTCCTACGGCTTTCTTTACTGTAGGATAAGGAACTACTGTAAAATGCAGGGGGGTGTTACTTAATAGGTGGTAAAACGTCCTTATTTGAAAGTAGTGTTGGGAGGGACAAGAGAGTGGTGGGGGAGACGGTGAGAGGGGAGGTAAGTCCGCCATTATCGGCCACCCTGGCAAGTAGCGCTGTACAGGGGCTTTTGCGAATTTTAAAAACAGAAAGGTTGATTTTGTAGATTTGTTCGCTGACGACAGTGTACAACGATTTCTCTTGGTGTCCGCATTCTCTGCACGTTTGCCGAAGTGATTGATTTTTTGGTTGTTTTGCAATTTTGGTAAGAAATGCCGAAATATAGGCGTTGTTGGGTTCCCAATTGCCACAATAAAAAAAGGGTAAATGCGGAAAAGACAAAGTTGTTTTCTTTTCCAAGTGATCCTCAACGGTAAGTGAAATGAAATATATGGCATGATTCTTACGAATGGTTTAACATTATTCGAATAATGGATATTTTTTATATATTTACAAATAACCTGTGGCTATTTTAGAGAAAAACATCTAATTTTGCTAACATAACCTAACTGCCTAGTTTTAACAATTGTTAACAAACAATTTATTATTTAACTACTACTAACTACTAAAATGCAAGCTCAACCATACATTAACCAAAGTTAATTCCTTATTAAACTTATACTTCTCTTCTCTATTAATGTAATATTATTCCACTAATTTTTTTATAGTCATTTTTATACCAACAACCTTAAATCTAATACGTATTTTGTTTTTTATTATTTAGTAATTTATGTAATACAAACATTATTATATAATATAGGTGTATGAATTGGTTGATGGCAATTGGAGACCCAACATTGGCTGTTTGCCCATTGCAAACACTGATACACAGAAGGTATGTGTGCATGGAACATTTCATGACTAGAATGTTGACTGCAGCAGAAAGAGCAGGGTGGAATGCAGTACCTATCATATTCAATGATGTGCGTCCTGAATTGCAAGAAGAAGCACTCAGAACATTTTTAGAAGGCATACCACCAGACAGGCGTAAGTTATGTTTTTAGCCTCTATTAAAAGAAATAAGACATTTTTCCAATTACATTTTGTATTCAGATCAAAGACCCATGTCTCTTTGATTTGCAGGGCCTGCTCCACCTTCTCTGAATGTCACGGTCAACATGTCTTCCAATGTCCTCGCATTTCTTGCTGAGTACAAAAACATTTTTTTCACATTTTTAGTGAATGCACGATTCCCTTCTTAAGTCAATAACACCTCCTCGTTTGGTGTTACAGACTCTTCTCCTCCGGCTGGAGGGGAGAGAACAGAACTTGTGGAAGGGGTTATTGCAGCTCACCTCTTCCAATGTGCTATGTTTCTAAGAAAATGTGTGCTTGCTCTATGTTGCATATATGAGGAAAAAAACACTGATGACATGAAATATAATACCGTCAATTTTGGTAATCTCTTGGTATTGCTGTGCAATAAATTTGGATTAGAAGTGACACCATAATAGTAGTAGTAGTTTTCAAGAGTAATTTACATTACTCCAATGTCATCCCTAAAAACAATATTTTAATAATTTATATAAGTCATATTTAAATGGAGATGAGAATATGTGAGTTAAGTAATGGATGTAACTGATATAAACAGACAGCCATAAATACCGAATTTTGAAGACTCCAGGTTGTTTACTTTCATTAAACGCTTTTCATGATAACAATATTTCTAACACAGGATTATGCATGTATATAACACAAACATGTATTCTTATGTATGACATAATATCTCTTCTTCTAACACATTCTATGATGGATTTTTTCTTGTGCATTATCACTAATTGAATACGTCCAACCTCCAGGAATCCAATATTTCATTAATCAAAAGAATAGAAGAAATTTGTCATAGCAATGTAAATAAATCAGAAACATACTCAGAGATGGATTTACGCATAGGCACGGTAGGCACGTGCCTACGGCGGCAAGTTTTCAAGGGCAGCAAATTTTCAAAGGCAAAATTTTCTTGATTTTTCTAAAACAAATTTAGGTTCTCTAAAAACTATAAGAGCATAAATCATATTTTTATTTTAAAAATGATTTAAACGAGACTAAAGCTGCCCCCTCAACCTTTTATTTATAAATTAAGTTTGAATTTCAAATGGGGACATTTTCAATGTTACAGAATACATGAAAAGAATTCGCCAGCAAATTCTGATTGGTTGATTGAGCAGAAAGAATTACATTCTTAGAGTAATGAGTTTGAATTAGCCCATCAGAAATCGCTGACCGATTTCGCCATGCATTCATATTGCGCTATATAGAGAGTAGCGACATCTATTACTTCTTGAGTTTGTTCTAGAAGACGGATCTGGAAATAACCCTTTTCTTTCTTTTGTTACTATTGTTGTGTATCGTTTATTGTAAGAGCCTGCTGAGTAAAAATTATATTTTGAAGTTTTAAAGTGAGTGATTATCGAAAAAGGCTCAGCGGAAGTCAATATGCAAAAATCCGAAAAGAAAAGGAAGAGAAATGTCAAAATGAAATTGATAAGAATAAAAATAAATGAATTCTTGAAACCTATATGCAGTGACGGCTCTGAGATTAGGCAACAGGGAGGGCACAAAAAGTTACAGGATCAAACAATGTTAGGAATTTGAAAAATTGTTATATTTGGATTGTTTAAGTCTCATAAGTAATATTTACAATCGAATTATCTCCCCGGAAGATAGGCTAAACACATGATCTATAAATTAAATTGAGTCTTCTGTTGTTACATTCTGTAAATCTATTACTAATTCTTCAAAATTAAATGAGTCGTAACAAAAGTCTTTATAATGAAAAGATTCGAAGTCCATTCAATCTCTCTTCCGATATGGTATTTCTTAAAAATGTCTATAATCTTTTCAAAGTGAAAACGCTCTCTCAGATTCTTTCATATAGGACATCCAGCTCAGATTTGAGTTTGCTAGCTCACGAACGGAGAGTACTGTGAAACGCGATCAACCTGTTGTAGGGGGAAATCTGCTTGATATTGTTGGAACGTTTTACAATCAAAGAGAGAACACAAGGCTAAATTCCCCCTAAAATTACGATGGCCATTTACCCCTTTGAAATTTCCGTACAAAAGAACGATTGCCATTTCTATCAGATTGTAATTTTTTTATATCAGGCCGAGGTGGCCTAATTCTCTTCATGCACAGCCTTGTATCATAATCACATTGACTGTTTTCAGGCATTTTACAGAATTGGAACCATTCTCAATCTCAATGCACAATACGAACTGGACGCAAAGATCGGAATACAGCATTCACATAGTTTGTCTACGGATCGGAAAGATGATGCCAATTGCACACTACTGCACTGAATGCTTGTGATAGGGGAGATCAGTTAAACAGAACACCAGCAGATAGCACGTAAATCAAGCGAAAGGAATATTGTAAGTTTAAAAATCGATCAATAGATAGCGCCGGACAACGAGGTTGCCACTGTCAGGCTGCTGGGCGGCGGCCGTCATAAGACGCCATTTGCCGAACGTATGTTGCCATTTCAACACTCATTGGCAGCGATTTCTATGTCTGTAAGTTCCGTAACAACACTGCGTTTAGGACACAGAGGCGAGTGTCCGCAGCCAATGAAAATCGTCCTACGGAACAAGAGCGGGAGTTTGAAAGCTAGAGAAGTGTTTGATTCGAAAACAACCCTACAGACCCACAGAGGTTATTTTAGACAGCGCAAGGGGAGAAATACTGATCTCAGTAGGGGGGCAGTGTCCCTAGCGCCTCCCTGCCGCAGCCGCCACTGCCTATGATCACTGCTGAAACTGATCACTGCTGCAGTTCATTCGACAATTCTACTACTGAGTTAGTATAAACATTTAGATTAGATAACATATTTAGTTTTCAGCTTGTATATTTTTCCATGTACTAATAACTTGTGATAAATAAATGTTAACATTAATATATGTTAATGCAGATGCTAAAATATTCTCAAAATGCAAAAAATGTTTAGTACAAAGATTAGAAATTAAATATTCTTGACGTGTTGTTGTATTCGTTTAAATGAACTATATCTTAATATAGAATTTAAATAAATTAGCATAAAATATGTTACTATAATTATATTACTATTTATTTTATATAATATGTAATAATACATATAATATTTTGACTCTTATTTATTCAGGGTTATCACTGAATCTAATAATGAGACTGCAAAGTTCCAAACAGCTAAAAATGAAATGGTTCCTCAAGCAATTGAAAATATAACTGCGAATGATTATGAGTCGACGATTCAACCGATGTAAATAGTTTGAGCATTTTTTTGTATAATTAATTAAACCTTTATATATACACATATATTATAATCTTTCTAGAATATTTGATTATAATTTTACATACATTATTATAATAATTTATTATTTGCTTTTTTAATTTAATTGGATTTCTACCGAATGTATACAACTGCAAGAACATAAAATTGATGAAACCATAACTTGGACTGATCGTTTTTGTTGGAAAATCGATCCAGCTTTGTGGTCTATTAATGAAGCTACACGTGATTATGTTGCCAAGCATGGGTTCGAACAAAACAAAAACGCTGACTTTTCTAAATCAAGAAAGGAGTACAATGATGGCAAAGTTCGTTACTTAACTTCGAATATGTTTCAGTATACGCATATCAGTAAAGAAAAAATGCCTCGCAAGTGGCTTGTTTACTCTGAGAGCAATGGAACTGTTTTCTGCGGCGTTTGTCTGTTGTTTCCAAGCAATTCAGAAGCAAGAACAAAATTATCATCGGAGGGATTCAATGATTGAAAAAATGCGCATACCAAATTAAAAGAACATGAGAATTCTACATGTCATAGAAACTGTACGCCCGAATTGACAAATAGACAGGGGACTGAAAACCAATTGAATAAGCAGCTCTTTGAGAGGACATCTCGAAAAGTTTTGAAATAATCAAAATGGTAATTACACGATGCTGCTTGAGTTAATTTCGAAATATGACCACTTCTTAGCAGACCACATACAAAAATTTGGTAACTGCGGTAAAGGAAATACATCGTATTTATCCACCACAACGGTTGAAGAACTAATAGGTATATTAGCTAAAGCAGTTAAAGATGAGATTCTCCGAAACATTCGAAGTGCCAAGTATTTTTCCATAATTGTGGACTACACCAGACATAGCACACGTGGATCAATATTTATTAGACATGTGGGAAAAGATGGTACACCAAAAGAGTCATTTTTGGAATTCCTTCCAAACACAGGCCATGAATCAAAGGAGATGTTCGACGCTGTATGTAATTTTATGGAGATTAACGAACCGGACATTAATAATTGTCGTGGTCAGTCCTACGACAACGCGTCAAATATGTCCGGTCTTTACACAGGTCTTCAATCCCGTATGAAAGATGTAAATGCTCTAATTCAATTCGTCCCGTTCTGCTCATTCTTTAAATTTAGTTGGTACAAATGCAGCTGAATCACGCACTGAAGCATGTACTTACTTTCTACTTCTACAAAAGTTATATAATTTCTTTAGTGCATCTACATCAAAGTGGGGCATACTTCAAAATTTAGTAGATGAAGGATCCAGTACATTCTCTTTGAAAAGTCTTTCAATTATGCGCTGGTCAGCTCGAGATGATGCATGTCAGGCTCTAAAACATCGTTAGCAAAATGTTTTAGATGCCCTTCAAATTATATCTGATGATTCTACGCAAAAACCGTCAACGCGTGCAGAAGCTAAAGATCTTATTGTTGCTTTAAATCGACTTGAAACTGCTATTATGACCGAGGTTTGGGGATTCATTTTAGACGGCTTGAATGCGTTGAACAAACAACTGCAAAATCGTAAGAGTATCGACTGAACTCCTTAGCGTTATTGTGTATCGAAGACAGTTATCTCAGCGTTTTAGATTATACTATATTGATGAATTTGCTTCAAAAGGCACGTCACAAAATTTTACATCAATAGACAAATAAGCTATAATTAATAAAACGTTATTTCAACTGTATAAAAAAAACCTTAAAAAAGGTAAATGTTATATTCCTTGTTTATAATGGGAAATATGGAATTATAAAAAATGTTACAACGTCGTAATATTCTAATCGTTCAGTTGTTGTAAATAAAAATCTATCATATTTAATACAAGCTATTTATTTGTCTTCTTTATTAGAGTATACCTTGTGATTTCAGAAGTATATGAATCTGAAAGTAAGGCACGTTGACGAAAGAAAACGTTGCAATTCTAGTTGTCATGTTTTAGTTTCCTTTTAATGTAAACGTTTCAGTGTTGAAACGTTAATAATGTTGAACGTCACTTGCTATGAAGATACATTTTCTATCCAAAATTAGCTAATCCAAAAAAAAAATTTAATTTATGAAAACAATGTGCAAAATATGTTACTTTTAAAGTTAAAACGTTCAAATTAATGAGGAATTGTTACCGAAACGTTACAATTTTAAAAGGTAACATTAATTTTAAACAGGGGGCGGCAAATTTGATGTGCCTACAGGCGGCAAAAATATTAATCCGCCCCTGAACATACTTGAATCAACTTGGTGAGCTTCACTTTCCTACACACGATATATACAAAATTGAAGATGTTTTTGTGTTTTATATAATGAAAAGATCATTTTGTAGGATAACTGTCTCATGTTATGGCTGTTAATTTTTAATTCTTACTATTTTTCTTACATGTTAGCCTTGTGTACTATATAAATAGCTCTTTGGATAACAGTTTGGGATTGTTACTAGGAAATTTATATTATTTTCTAAACATATTCACAAATGAAACATGACTATTTTTGAGATTTGTTTTAGGAATCGTATAATTTTAAGTATGGTTTTGCACTTTTATATTTAGTTATATAACACGTATCTACATCAATATAAACTAGTACTAATAATTTTTGCGTTTTCTGTTGCACATTTTCAAGCACCCTAAACTGGTTGTTGGATATAAAGGACTGACCCAGCCTAGGTACGAATCTATGAAGAATTTCTTTTTTTATTGTTATTATTATTATTATTGATATTTAAATTAAGTCTTCTTACACTACCATGTATAAAATTAATTACCTTTCCATAATATTGTATTTAATACAAGAATTGAATTTTTAATTTAATTTATGTCTTATATTCAATTTTTAGAAATGTCTCTATTGTGTATTGTATGCTTATATATATATATATATATATAATCTATCGTTATATATCTATCTATCGTTATATATATATATATATATATAATCTATCGTTATATATATAAGCATACAATACACAATAGAGACATTTCTAAAAATTGAATATAAGACATAAATTAAATTTAAAATTCAATTCTTGTATTATATACAATATAATGGAAAGGTAATTAATTTTATACATGGTAGTGTAAGAAGACTTAATTTAAATATCAATAATAATAATAATAACAATAAAAAAAGAAATTCTTCATAGATTCGTACCTAGGCTGGGTCAGTCCTTTATATCCAACAACCAGTTTAGGGTGCTTGAAAATGTGCAACAGAAAACGCAAAAATTATTAGCACTAGTTTATATTGATGTAGATACGTGTTATATAACTAAATATATATATATATATATATATATATATATATATATATATATATATATATATATATATCCTGACTTGTCATGCATGGGCGTTTGTTGTATTTATGTGACAAATTTATTATTTTTGTTTTGTTTAGCAGCAGTGATATTTAGTATAATGATAGAATCACAAATGATGATTGACCAGGATTTGTTTCACATACAGGATTTTGTCATGCACATTGTTATTTTTTTGTATATGTACCAATTTTACAAATAAATGTTATTTATGTAAAATACCTTTTTTTATTTTCATTTCCTATCATTACGATTTACTTCACTTCCTCACAATTACACATCCTTTAAGAATTACTGACTTCTACATTACCTTGGGCATTCATTTTTATGTCAAATACATTTTATTTAGTACATAACCATGTCCACCATATTGAAAATTTACTAAATAATGTAATTTCAAATAGCCCGGTTCACGTCCGTCTTCCATTTCAATTGGTTTACTGCCTTTCGACGCTTATTGTCTGGCGGTGGGCGAATATGGCTGCCTCTTTCTCATTCGTTGTTTCTGTTGGGGTGGGAGATTCGAATTTCTCCCCTCCACGAAAATAAGGGCTTTCCGTTTAACATTGAGTGCCGTCTCTGATATATACTCTCTGGCAAAATGTGCTTCCAGTACTAAATCTTGTACTTTTTGAATCCTGCAATTAAACTTTATATTTTCACCAAACAGACAAAATTTGAAATTTACATCGTTCGGGTAGCATGTATATATTCCTATAATATTAGTATGTGAAATTCATGTATCAAGCCGTGGATGTATATACGACATTTACCCTCTTTGAAAGTCATTTTCCCACGGTGATGAGATTATTTTTATTTCACGTCATTTCTTGAGCAATGTTTGAATACAATAAGCTCAACTGCGTGATTCTTTGGGTATGTTAAGTCTGAAGATGTCCGTATATGCAATTTACTGCATACGTTTACGTCGGTGTATGAGTTTACTTGTAATTAAAGAAATAAAATTATAACTAATACCTTGTGTTTATTGTTTTTTCTCTTTGAATTAAATCCGAAAACACTGAAAGATTAGACCAGTATACCAACCACCATTTAATCGCATTAGGAATATTTTAATACCTTCAGAGATATATCGCAAAAACCAGCATATCTCTCTCATCCCTACCAGTGCAGTCTCGTTTACGTTTACGTTGCCGTCGTGTTGGCCAAAGCACTCCAGCCAGTGGACATTCCTTGGGCTGAGCTTGGAGCACACGGAGTCAAACGCTTTTTCCATCTTCCCAGGAGAATCGCTTTCCAACGAAGTCCACCTGCGACATTCACACAACCACTATGAAAACGTATGTTATGCAAACGAATGGTTGTAGGCAAAATCAAACATTAATAGAAGCCAGAACACTAACAGAAGCCAAAAAAGTTTAGAATAAATGAAAGTACTTTAATTCAGACTTGTGTACTGCATCCCACGCCACACTCTGCGTTCTAATAAACTGTAGCGAGGCAAAGTGTAAAAGAATTCTTTTAGGGAGAGCGTACATCGCCTGCTTCACCCAGTCACTTATGAGTTTAGAATTTGTCATTTTGACAACCTTCCTTCCATCCTAAGGTTTCCAGAATCTCCCAACTACTCTCCTTAGGTATGCGGCGAGCCGTGAGACTGGTCTTAACACCTCCCAAGCTGATAAGATGAATTGAATTCAAAACAGTATATCGAAAGATGACATAGGCGTGAGCCAAAGAATATGTTTACTAGTTTTGCCAAAAGGTATAAGAGAAGATAAACTAAAAATCAATTGAAAGAGAAGAAAGCATAGAAGGGTGAATAAAATAAAACACAAATGTACTTCAAGCAGCGGAAGATGCTGTGCGGAGAAGCAAGAAAAACTTTTGTTTTTTAAATATTGCAAAAGTAACAAATAATGCAAACTGTTCTATCATCGTGGCTCATATTCTAAAACCAAAAAAATTGATCATCACTTTATTTTGAAACTTTCAAAGTATCCCCCAAACGTTGTATGGATTAACTGAAGGATCCTATAAAAATAATGTAAATCAAAAATTAATACTCCAAAGCTAATACATAGCTTAGCGAGCTCCCAGTCGCCTATGTGTAGTGTGTGTTTTCCAGAGAAGGTAATACATGCAACGTATGTTCAGGAAGGAAATATTAAACAATACGCTTCTTACGATTCATGACACTTGGCAACTTCCAGACAAGTGGCAGGACTTTACAGGATTAAATATCGCCCTCGGGATATAAAGGTCATCAAGGTGTTTGTTATAAAAGTTTGTTAATAAAAGTATATTCCAAGGATGTGGACTCACCTGTCGTTCATTTCCTCTACGGACCACCCGTATTGGCGACGCCGGGCCTCCAGTATATTTTGCGGCACGCCCACGAGCACAAGGTGATCTTGAGAGGGGGCGATGCGCAGCACATCAGGGTCTAGTTCGCTGAAGTGGCGTAGGGAGCGCAGGATGAACAGGCGCTCCCCCTCGTCGTTCTCCTCTTTCTCCTCTCCGCCCATGGGCGGTATAGGATCACCCAGCGCCGCCTCGCCCAGCGCCACAGCGCCCAGCAACGCACCGTCCGCCTCCTCCCGCAGGCCGGGCCACGCCCCCTCCAGCTCGCGCAGCCTCACGGCCTGGCCCTGCGGAACGCCACGCTCCTTACACACCTGCTCGCTTTGCAGCAGCAGGGAGAGACAGATGTATTCCGCCTGTGCTAACCCTAATAATGACTGATACAAAAAGCGGTTCATTACTCGTGTCTCCTCACGACTGAACAGATCTACATCTGTTGGCTGAATTCTGTTTTCGCTAAACGTAGAAAAAGGATTGATGCATCTGCTCAATGAATTCTGAGAAATAGTAGAAAGGTTGTAGGTCTTATTTCTTCTTATCTCAAGAGAGGTCTGGATGGATTGTATCTTTTGTGGTCGTAGATACTAGAGATACGAAGAGGGGTTTTAGATCTGCTCATTACAAATTCTGTGGAATTTCGGAAAAGAATCTTGAAAAATACTCTAAGAGATGGATTTCATATATACTAAACCACGGTAAAGTCAGATAATTTAAGTTATGAATCCTCAGACATTTAGGTAAATGATTTCAATATCTAGCTAAAAGTCGTTTTGTCGAAGTCGATTTGCCCTGAAAGAAAGTCATAAAATCTCTCTTTGCGGATCTCAGTTTACAAAGACAACCAATATAACGCCCTTTCTGATCATTTCTGGTTTTTAGTAAAAGGAAATGCGTTCTATATCCGGCTTCAAAAAAGAACAAGATAGGTTTGGCATTGGTTCACGTCAAATTCTGAGATATAGCTTGATAAACATTTGATTTAGTTTCCTTCAAACCAAACCATTTTGTTTGGTGAATATAAATTATAAGAGAAATCAACATGGTCTCTCCCTCTGCTCTCTTTAGTTCATTTGGGAAAGAGATATGGCTTCTACCCAGTCAGGTTTAACGACCTGCAGAGCCTGTAGCAATTTTATGATGCGGGGCCCCTGTTATTAATTTTTCAAATTTTTAAAGTTTTAGCTAAGCGCCAGAGTAGGGGGATATAAGGGTTCTGGGATAGGAAGTAGATAAGATAAGCCGATAAGATAACCACTTCCTGCTCCAGACCCCAACAGTCAATGTCAACAACCGGCGCCAGCAATAATAATGGGACCGAACGCCCCCCGCCGAAGGTCAACGACCCATCTCCCCCAACCCCCCTCCCCCTCCCCCCACAACATCCGGTGTCAACAGCCAGCCAACGGACCCGAACGCCCTCCGCCGAAAGTCAACGCCCCCACCCCTTGCGACCACTGGTGGCGAAGACTGGCAGCGAAGGCTGACGGTGGCTCGCCCTGGTGGCGAAGGGCGGCAGCGACGGAGGCTGTGAGGCTGGGGTTTCAAAAATGCTGCCTGGAGCCGATTCGATCCGAGATGAATCCCATTTCCTGTGTGGGAGGCAGCCAGCACTCTGGCTCTGAGCTACGGCGACATCTCGAGTGAAGCTGTCTGGTTTGGGGTTCTGATAGTACGGCCGGGTGGATGATACCGCCCGCGCGCGGCTGTCTGCTTTGGGGTGCTGATAACACGCGGCAGGGGCCGGCGGCGGTCGGGTGGGTGATAGCGAGGGCGCGCTGGCGGCAACGGCGGCGGGCGGAAGTTGTGGTTGATAAGATAGCAGTGGGCGTTCATTAGCGCTCATGAGAATAGAGATAATACGCGCGCGCGCTCTCTGGGAGCGATTCGGGGAACGAGAGGAGGTGGCGGCGGCGCGCGCGCATTTTGAATGCACACTATATAAGTTCATAGCGCGCGCCAGTCGCGCCTCTCTCTCTCTCTCTCTCTCTCTCGAGTCAAGAGCGCTGACGCTCGCTCCCCCGCTGAAAAGACTTTCATAATGGAAAAAAAGGAAACCCTAAAGGGCGGTGATAGGAAAAAACAAATGAAAAAACAATACAAATTGAAAGAATGATTCTTTTATTGAAATCAATCAATCCATACAAATCGACACAGAAAAATGACTTTCATGTTTGTTTGCCGGTTAGATATTTAGCGATTTCCCCACACAATTTCGTGCCACCGTTAAGCTTATCAGTACTGACTGCGGTGGACTTATCAGCACTGACAACACATCTTGCTCCCCTCTTGTCGGCATCTCACTACACTGTGAGCACCCCACGTCGAGCTCATCGAATAGCTCGAGCTATTGCCTCGGCGTTACGTCGTCGACATATTTCACCACAGAAAGCCTCCAGGACCTGTCGAACCGCTACTCTCTCGTTGGCGGGAAGTGTGCACATGACGTTGCAGAGATAAATGTACGCCTGCATAATGGTTCTGTCATCCACCATCGACGCTATGATGTGTTCGTCTAGGCTCGGATAAGCTTCGGGTGGGGGAGGTTTTAATTCGCGTCGACACATAGGACATGTGTTGCTCACGTCTAACCATGTTTGTATACACTCAAGACAAAAAAAGTGATTGCACGGTGGGGCCGCGATAAAAGCAGTCAGCGCGGCGCCCGCCGCTATCTTATCAACCACAACATCCGCCCGCCGCCGTTGCCGCCAGCGCGCACCCGCTATCACCCACCCGACCGCCGCCGGCCCCTGCCGCGTGTTATCAGCACCCCAAAGCAGACAGCCGCGCGCGGACGGTATCATCCACCCGGCCGTACTATCAGAACCCCAAACCAGACAGCTTCACTCGAGATGTCGCCGTAGTTCAGAGCCAGAGTGCTGGCCGCCTCCCACACAGGAAATGGGATTCATCTCGGTTCGAATCGGCTCCAGGGAGCATTTTTGAAACCCCAGCCTCACAGCCTCCGTCGCTGCCGCCCTTCGCCACCAGGGCGAGCCACCGTCAGCCTTCGCTGCCAGTCTTCGCCACCAGTGGTCGCAAGGGGTGGGGGCGTTGACTTTCGGCGGGGGGCGTTGACCCCGGCTGCTTCGGTGGAGGGCGTTCGGGTCCGTTGGCTGGCTGTTGACACCGGATGTTGTAGGGGGAGGGGAGGGGGTGGGGGAGATGGGTCGTTGACCTTCGGCGGGGGGCGTTCGGGCCCATTATAATTGCTGGCGCCGGTTGTTGACATCGACTGTTGGGGTCTGGAGCAGGAAGTGGTTATCTTTTCGGCTTGTCTTATCTACTTCCTGTCCCAGAACACTTATATCTCCCCTACTCGCCTGGTACATGAAAGAACTTTAATCGATTCTTAGATAACAATAGCTTTGTTAATCAATGTTGAGGCAATATTGTACACTGTAAAAAACGACTGAAATTATAGTATATAAATACTTGAATCCAGTTACTAGTACATTTTCAATTAGGCAAATATGATTTCGAAGCCTACAAAAACAATTCTGAATTCAGTTTAAACGAAACATTTTTTATTACTTACAGTTTGAGAACAATATCTGTATTCAAAATCACTATATAGTCTTTCAATAAAACTCTTGAGTGTGCGGGCATGCAGATGTGTGTGTGTTTTTCCATTCCATCTCCATTCATTCATTCTTCTCTCGGTCGCCGTGGCATACGGACGTGCCAGCAGGTAGCTCCCTGGGACTTGCGGTGAAAGGCGGCGGCAGCATGGGCTGCTCGCTGGAAGTGTACCGGGCGAGGATCGGAAACTGGGCTTGGCGTGCGGGCTGTGGGGAGCTTCGCGCAAGTTTTCCTAGGCGCGACGGATATCTCGGGCTGAGGGCAACGGTGAGTGTTTTATCTTTAATCTCCGTCCTACTAGTAATTGGCGGCCTGGAATTAAACCCAGGTCCTACATGTTTCGTGTGTCGAAGAGCACTAAAATCCGGTGCCGAATGTAGTGTGTGTGGGAAGTGGTACCATAACTCCTGCGAGCGCATTCGTGACGTAGACATTATTGGCGACGAATGGTCGTGCAACCGGTGCCCTAGGAAAAATGTGAAAGTGCTCAGTGAATGTGTTCGTGCGTTTGAAGACGAGAACATTCAACTCACGCAAGAAAATCTTTGATTGGGGCGTGCCGTGGAGGAGTCAAGGGCAAAGTTGACTAAGACTCCCAAACCAGCAATGAGTACTGCTCGGAAGAAGACTGAGGCTGAGACTATTGCGCGGGTGGAGACGGTTACGGTGACTGCTGCGCGGGAGGAGACGGCGACGGTGACTGCTGCGCGGGTGGAGACGGCGACGGCGACTGCTGCGCGGAAGGAGATGGCGACGGTGACTGCTGCGCGGGAGGAGACGGCGACGGTGCCTGCTGCGCGGAAGGAGACGGCGACGGTGACGGTGACTGCTGCGCGGGAGGAGACGGCGACGGTGACTGCCGCGCGGGAGGAGACGGCGACGGTCTCTGCTGCGCGGGAAAAGACGGCGACGGTGACTGCTGCGCGGGAGGAGACGGCGACGGTGACGGTGACTGCTACGCGGGAGGAGACGGCGACGGTGACTGCCGCGCGGGAGGAGACGGCGACGGTCTCTGCTGCGCGGGAAAAGACGGCGACGTTGACTGCTGCGCGGGAGGAGACGGCGGCGGTGACTGCGGCGCAGGAGAGCGCCCCATTCGTGACCGCGACGCGGGATGCAACAACTGCCACTGTTTCTGCAGATAGGCAATATCTCGTTCTGGGGGACTCTACATTCCGCCACATCGGCAAACATGAAAATCTGACGGTGAAGTGTTTCCCCGGAATTCGAACCAGGCAGTTGTCAAATGTAATCGACAACCTGCAAAGATCACAACCAAACGTAATTGTACTACACATTGGTACTAACGACATAAAGGGTAGGCATGATCTGGGCACGAAAATGGGTGAAATGTATGACCTCGCAACGACTGTCAAAAAGAAGTTCCCGAAATCACATATCCTATTCAGCGGGATAATTGCAAGAGCGGATGTATCGTCAAACAAGATCCGTGCATTGAACGATAGGCTACTGTGGGTGGCACGTGTCCAAAAAATGTACTTTGTAGACCCAAACAAGTGGCTGGCTTACAGGGACCTGGGAAGAGACGGTTTGCACCTTAATAGAACAGGTGCACACAAGCTCGGCAGTCTCTTTTGACAGTGTTGCGAAGTACTACGCAGAAGGCCGTTAAACACGGCGATAGAAGATATCCAGATCTAGACACAAAGCGATCGGATGAGATTGTTGAGGCGAGTTCGAAAACAGGAAGTGAAAGTGACGAATACGACGTAACATCGTTAATCGGAAGTTCATTTCCAGAAGTGCCCCATTTGGGAAGCAACAACCCGCATTTGGCGGCGCAAGAATCATCCATCCATAGTAGACGTGAGTATGGGTCGCTGGTGCTGCTGCAGGTGAATTGTAGGAGTCTCTATAACAAAGCTTTAGACTTTTGGAATCTTGTAGATTCGTATAACCCGGACGTTATCATAGGAACAGAATCTTGACTTCGCGAGGACATCAGCACTGCGGAAATATTTCGATCAAATTTTACTTGCTACCGGAGAGATAGAAAGGGGCGGAGCGGAGACGTATTTATTTGCGTTAAAACTAGTGTAAGATGCACACATCTCTGGACAGACGAATACTTTGAAATGCTCGCGGTTGAAGTGAAGGGCGGGCGCTCAGAGGCACTTAATATAATTGGGGCTTACCGACCACCAGACGATAACTTTGAATTTCTAAAAAGGCTATCCGAGAAAATAAAGAACTTTACAAATAACAGTCGGACAATAGTTAGCGGAGACTTTAATCTTCCGCATGCTAACTGTGAATGCAAGGAGGAGGTCACGGGAGGGGGGCAAATGTGTATAAATTGGATGATCTGGGAGGAGAACTTCGAACAGGTAGTGAGCTCTCCGATCCGCAGTGACGCGCTCTTGGACATTTTCCTCGTTCGACCGGCTGAGTCTCTAATTGAGTGCAACGTAGTGGAAGGGATTAGTGACCACCGCGCGGTAATACTTGAAGTATAATGTCTACCGAAGCCCACAGGGGTCTTAAGGGCCAGGAGCATTTCGCTCTGGAAAGAAAACGATATACTGGGGCTCAAATCTTTTTTCAAAAGCAAATATTCACACTGGGCCAGCACCGGCAAAAGTTTAAATGAAATATGGGAGAATTTTAAGAATATCTTATTCGAAGGCATGGATCGGTTCGTACCATGTAAAATGTTGAAAGACAATTCCGATCCCGAATATTATAACAAAACCGTGAAGCGACTTAAAGTAAAAGTTCGTAAAGCATACAATAGATCCAGACGCGACAAACATTATAAAACAGCCTTCAAACCACACTCGAAACAACTACTACATGCGAAAAAGCACGCGCATGAAACGTTTTTATCAAGCTTGATGCAAGCCAAGAATAGCTGGGGACAATTTTACAAATATGTTAAAATGCGGAAAGAAACCAATATGAGGATACCAGCAATCAAAGATAGCAGTAACCAGCTAATAACAGATCCAACGGATAAAGCAAATGTTTTCAATCATTACTACGCATCTGTGTTTACAAACGCCCGGCTGTGCATGCCGATGGAAAATTCTCTAAGCAACTCGCCATTCAGAATTAATGTGAAAACTATTAGGAAAAATATATCAACATTAGGACGCAATAAATCGATAGGTCCCGACGGTGTACCAGGGGAGATACTGAAGCTTGGGGGCGAAATCATTGTGCGTTATATCACGCGTCTGTTTGAAATGTCCATAAACAACGGTACTCTTCCTGATGACTGGAAAAAGGCCATAGTTGTTCCAATACTCAAGGGTGGAAACCGCTCTGATGTCGAAAACTACCGTCTGATTAGTCTAACTTCGGTAGTAGGTAAACAAATGGAAAAAATCATTGCAGGATACATGAGAGCGGTTTGGGAAAACAGCGGATGGTAGTACGCAGGGCCACATAAGTTCAAGCAAGGCCACTCATGCGAAAGCCAACTTTTAACAGTTTGCCAAGACATTTCCGAATCTTTAGACGCAGGGGAAACAATAGACGCGGTAGTCATAGATTTTACAAGAGCATTCGACTTAGTGCCGTGTGAGCGATTACTAATAAACTTCGAAATACAGGAATTGATACAAGAGTAATCACTTGGATAGAATCTTTCCTTCGCGGTCGCTCTCAAAGAGTTAAGATAGACGATTATCTTTCTGATGAAATTCAAGTGACGTCAGGAGTTGCGCAGGGAAGCGTGCTAGGTCCCCTTCTATTCCTAGCATACGTTAATGACATCTCCGATTCTATTAATTCAACGATTAGGCTCTTCGCAGATGATTGCATACTATACCGGAGAATACATGACGCCTGAGATCGGCAGATTTTGCAAAAGGATCTCGAGAAAATTATGAAATGGGCGGAAGAAAATGAAATGAAAATTAATCTTAAGAAATGCAAAGCGGTAACCTTCAGTAGGAAATGTGGTAAAATTTCACTAAAATACACACTTGCAGATCAACTTGTGCCTGAAGTTAGTAGCATTAAGTATCTGGGGGTAATTATTCGTAGCGACTTGAACTGGTCCGACCACATCAATCACGTTGCGCGCAAAGTTTGGAAATCACTCCATTTTGTAATGCGGATATTGAGGAAAGGAAACGCGAACACAAAGGGCTTAGCGTATACTTCCCTTGTGCGTCCGGTGATGGAATATAGCTCCGCGTGTTGGGACACGTATAGGGCTGGGCAGATAAATTTGTTAGACCGTATTCAAAATAGTTTTACTTTGTTAGTTTCTACTGTTGTACTTTTCATATTATATATATGTAACATTAATACCTCTGTATATGTGCTGTAAAACTCTGCCACCGAGCGAAAGCTCATTAGCAGAAAAATAAATATTATTATTATTATTATTATTATTATTATTATTATTATTATTATTATTATTATTATTATTATCACTGACGTCTAGACCACTTGCAGGTTCGAGTCCCGCCTCGGGCATGGTTCTACTGTGTTCGTCCTTTCACACCCCTATCATCATCATCATATCGTGTCATCCTCATAGCACCATACCGTTATAAGCAATAGTAGTCGCTAATGACCTCAAAGTTGATGCAACCTTAAATAAGAAAAAAAAAGATTTAAAGCAATTTCCAAAATGTGTTTTTTCTTGTTTTGGCGCTGCGATGTTAGTGATAATCCCAAGAATTGAACCAACGCCTCCTAAATCGATCTATGTAAGTGGCGTTGATTAAATACCAGAACCGAAAGGCATGTTTTCGCTTAATACGCCATAATTTTCTTTAACGGCGTTGGCAACATTGGTGTTGATATCGTAAAACGATTGAATTACCATGTAAATCGCGCTGCAGTTTAATTTCAATTTAGAGTCAAATTATTATCGTATTAAAAAAATAATTTACGAATTCCTACGAACAGTATTGTCTCGGAACATATTGAGCTTGAAGAATTTCAAGTGAATACGGAGAAAACAAAACTGTGACTAATGCTAGAGAATGAATTAACGTAATATTCAACTTCGCACTTTCACGTTCTTACATAACTTTAACTATTAACTATCTTAATAAATTGAACTATTAGCATCAAAACCTGCAAGTATTTGTTACGACGATTATAATTTTGAAATTGAAATAAGACTAGCTCATATCCCGTACGTAGATAACACACAAGGCCATTTGGTGTTGGGAACTTTTGAACGGGAGTATAACATAGCCAGGTACGTGTTAAGGTAATTAATCAGATAATTCATTAGTAAGTCCATTGCCAAATACTAAAAGAACATATTTAATTAAAGTTGGGTATGAAAGAAATGAAGTTTAAAAGAAATTTACAACACATGAAATATTTTTAAAACAGTTTACTGCGTCGGCGACGTCACATGTTGCTAGTAATCCATTATTTGGTGTGTTATCGGAAGATATATAACAGATATAAAAGAAAGCAAGTCAAATTCTTCTCGTTGGTACAAAATGTTAAATTACTGCAATAAAAATTGAAATAAATAAATCATTTTTTCAGAATATTAAATCATTAACATTTAATAAAATAACGTGATTAATTTTCAATTTTGATTGAACTTTGTTTACTTAATCAAATGTTTACGCAATTTTTCAGTAGAAAACTCGTTGATTATTCTTGTTGTATCAATTTGTTTGGAGTTCGTGTTTGATACTCATCAAAGAAACATTCATCAATCGCGTTTGGCCCATTCTGGCTCTTATTTCACTCATAATACACTTCAATTTTAAAAAAAGAACTTTCGCCACTACAGTTAGTTATTATCAAAGGGAGGTAAATTCTCAAAATAATGCCAACCTAGGGAAAGAAGATAAAACACAATTTTCTTGCACAATTTTAATTCTTGAAGATCTTCCTGATTTTCCGAGAGAGGTTTAACAAACTCTGTTTTCGAACTGAAGTGAATAAACTCTTAACTTAGTTCACTTTCCAAATCATCGGGATATGCTTTGATCAGTTTTAACGAACCCTCATTTCATTTCTTCTGACGTAGATTCTTCAAGGTGACGAAAGATGCCAACAAGTCCCTCAATTTGTTATATCTATTTTTCCCCGTGATAAGGCAGCAAGCAAACTGTCAATAATAACCAAAAGCTTTCAAATTTGAATTTTTCAGATGATCCCATTGATTCTCCGTCATCATATGTTTTAAATCCATGCATATTATTGATTCTTTTGTTTCTTCTTCGTCGTGAATGTTCAGGACTGTAATAATCGTAAGACATTACTGTTTTTGCCTTGTCTTCAACAGATGTAAAGTTAGGTCTGATAGTTTCAATGTATCCATTCAGGGACAACGCACAACGCATAAGCAGAATTAAAATCTTGATGCGGTGATTGTAACTAAACGCTAGTTGACTGAAATCTTGACAAAATTTGATCCCACCGAACAATCATAATATCTGACTCTAATTTCGCCATAGTTTGCCAGAGTCTTCTAGCTTGTTGCCTGATCCCATTTTGGCAGACCGAATCAGTGATGATTTGGTCCAAACCTTCCACGATAACACACCATCCTTTAAAAAGAGCTGAAGTAGCTTGTACCCATGTACTCCATCTCGTATCGGAAAATCTTTTCGGCAGAAGCTGGAAGGTTTTCTCATCTGATTCTTAGCAAGAAAGTAGGTCTACAAATAAATCTCAGAAAACCAAAGCTCATGATAAATAGCACAAAAGATAAAGTTTCTGATGATACAAAACAAATTAATATGTGGAAGAATATGTAGATCTGGGACAGTTAATACCCTTCAATAATGTAATGGGCCCGTCGCACGCGTCAGGGCGACGTGTGTGATAAAAAAATTAATTAAAATAATATTATGAGTTCGCAAGATAACTGTGGCTCTAAGAAGGTACAGAATTCCCATTGTCGCACCCCGGCGAGCGCTGACAGCCTGCAGGAAGTTATTGTTTCGAACAGGCGCGCTTTGCAGAAGACGATGACTCAGCAGAATTTTTGCCGCACCCCACAGCGCGCCACGACGCAGCTTTGCACACGGGCCTGACATTCCGAGACCTCCCGGGTCGGGGAATCTGTTCGAAAGTACGCTTTCAACGGCTCTCGTTGTTCCGTTCTGAGCTTCAGTAGGGGAAGGTTCTCTCTCGTGCTCTGCTCGTCGTTATCGCAAGCAGCCGAGATATCAGCGCTACACCCCAGCGGACGGACGACAACCGGTCGCCGGGCGCCGCGGCTTATGTTCGCTACCGCCGCATCGCGGTAAATCCACTCGAGTGTTGTGTCAGTGTTTAAAGTTGGTGTCAAATTCATGGCCGAACTTGGCGTTAGACGAAGTGCAAACTCCATATTCGGAATTGTTGAATTGCGCCATGGCAAAATCCTCAGACATTTTAGAACAATCATTGTCAAAAGCAGTGCCTAGTGCGCTTAGAGATCTTTACCAATTTCATAAAAATCTTCTCACACATCTACTTCAAAAGCATTATCAGCAGCCATATATCGAACCTGGAACAGTCAACAACCCCGAACTGATAAGTACGCAAGAGCAAAAACCTAACAAGCGTCCCCGCCTAGGTCAATCCGTATCCCTTCCAAATCTTACCCTCTATTCACCCACAATGTACAACATCCCTTTAAGTAACCGTTTCGAAATCCTAATCACCCAACATACACCTACAAATCCCGCCTCGACATACCCAACAAAAATTAAAATACCCCCCGTGTACATCCACGATGCCCAAAATCATCCCAACCACATCAAAACAATCCATCACAAACTAAATAATAACAAGTTATAAACCCGCAATCAAGCAAAAACATCAAGTAATTGTTAACAGCATTAGAAGATTACAGAACCTTAAGACAGAATCAACAAGAAAACAATTTGAACTATCATATCTACCAAAATCCAGGCAAACAATGATGTCCGAAGTATTATGAAATGTACCAATATATTACAGTGAGGAAGAAATTGAAGAGGAACTCATCAAAAGAAACCTACCGATCCTCTCCGGCTATTACAAAAGACACTGACCCTTATGTGCAGTCACCCTGGAAAATAACAATAATTCACCCAACATATATTACCAGACTGAACTATTTCAAGCCATTATCACAGTAGAAGAAAGATGACGCCGCCCTGGACCTGTTCAGTGTCGAGGATGTCAAGATTTCGTCCATACCAAGAAAAACAGTGGTCTTTCTGTGAGGTGTGTACGCTGCTCCAAAAACCATGTCACTAAAGACCGCACCAAAGACAACCTAATGTGTGAAAACTGTGAAAAACCGCATGCAGCCAGTAGTCGTGAGTATACCTTGTACCACAATCTTCTTCATAGGAAAGGTACCAACACTCCACACAAACTTATCCCCTCCACACCTTTTCCCCAAACCTTTTCCAACTCGCAAACGTCTTCTCAGCACAGTGACCCATCGCCCCTCCAGAAATCAATCTCCCATAATCGCAGCCAAAACCTTGAAACCCCAAGGCAAAAAACTAGAACATATACTAATGTAATCCGCCAACATCCACCTTCACCCTTATTTACCGCTCACAACCATCCCATCGAATCATTTCTGTCTTGCTATCCTCAGATGATCTAATTAGTAGAGTAAACAACACACAAATCACCGTTCCTCATCGCATTAAATTCATCTCGCCATTTTAGGTTTGCTTATATCCTTGCAAAAAAGCACTCAAAACATCCTTCGGCCCAGAAAAACTCAACACCTTTATCTTTAAAAAACTTCCTTTCAGTGCCACTGAACACATCACCCACATCTTCAACTCCTCTCTAACAATAGCTTACCTCCCTACATCCTGGAAATTCGCACATGTTATACCCATCCTAAAGCTCGGTAAAAGCCCCTCTTCTCCATCCACTTATAGACCCATAAGCCGCCTTCCATCCATCCAAATCTTAGAAAAAACACTTTTTCTCGCCTAAAAGCTTAAATCAACGAATTGAGCATTATCCTCGAATTGAGCCTCATCATTAATTCGGTTCCAATCCCTTGTCTCAACAAACCATCCGATTCTCAGACTTACCGAAGACATTTTTGAAGGGTTTCACTAATATTAGCATACCACAGGTGTCTTTCTGGATATCGGAAAAGCCTTCGACACAGTTTGGTACCCTGGCTTATTATTCAAACTACTAAAACTCGGCAACCCACAGTATCTTATACTCCTAATTAAAAGCTTTCACACGAATAGGTCCTTCTCCATACGTTTAACAGACGCACTTTCTGCCCCCGCTCCTATCTTATCAGGTGTACTTCAAGGCTCTGTCCTACCTCCAACAACTCCAAATTCTGCTATAAATTCCACTTTTTATTGAACCCCTTTTATTAAACTTAAATCTTGCGACTATTGTATTGGGTAAAATGTTGAAATTTATTTGAAATTTTTCCCCAATTTCAGAGTAGGTAAATTTTTGGGGGGTTTGAGGCGCCAATATGGATCATAAAATGTCATATGCTTATGCACAAAACTGAGGTCATAACGTAGCGTGTTTTTTTCCTTTCATTAGTAACATTATTGTTTTCGAAAAAGAAATCTAGTATTTCATGATATTTCATCACGATGCATTGACATCAAATAGTCCTAAATGCCCAATTGTCGGTCCTATAAAGCCCAATTGTGCTGCGTCATCTTCATTACCGTACTTGAGAATGACAGAGATTATTTATCGATAATTCCATTACATTTTAATTTTAATTCCTCCAATTTAAATTTATTGATTTTGACAACAAGGCGTTCCTTTGTTATACATGCACTCTGAAAGCAATAACACTCAGAACATAGAATACTTCATATAACATACATACACTGTTCTGTCCTGAGATTTTGAAGAAGAATTACGATGTCTTGGGAACAGTTGCCACTGCTGTTAGGTCATGATGAAAAGTGATATTCGTCGTGTGACTTTCATATTCTGGGGAACGTTGAACTGCCCTAATATGAGTTCTAGACTCACCCACCCTTCCTATGAGGAGTTCAATCTTCATTTTTATGTCAAGTGCTAATTTACTCTGTATTTTTTTAAATTTGTGATTTGTAATTTCAAATAAACGATTCTATTACATCCAAGAATCATCATCATCCTCAAGGAAAAAAGTGCGTTGACACTGCCACCATGACGTTCTGAGTTTCACTGACTTCTTCAACTGTGCATAGTTTTCGGTTTGAAGTATAAAAATTTCATTCTGGCTCCCCCTACTTTTTACTGTATTGTACTGTCCGAATTTGTGCTTAAGAGTTGGCTATGTCTGAAAATGGTTTTTAGTAGGGATCAGTTCTCCTCTTTTTTATAAAATTTCATTATATGAATTTTTTCAGTCTAAGAAACCTTAAGTATTTTTCGCCACACCCACATCTCACAAACTTCTAAACGAGTTCTATCCGTTTGTAAAAGACCCATACTTTAAACTAACCTCAATAATAGGACACTCAAGTTATAATTTTTCAGTAATTTCCTTCCAATATCCAAATTTAGGTTGGTATTTGTGGCTAATTTATTTTATTCAGAAAAGACTTCTTAGTTATTGTAATTCGCTTTGTTACTTCTGTTGTGCTTTTTTATTGTCTTCGGTGAAAGTGCAGCGTAAATGACACAAATTGTCTACGTATTCTATTTCTGTTGTATCTAAAATTATATTATTTGATTTGCAGAGTTTCTCTCTCCCAAATATCATAAATTTAGACTTTTTACGTTAATTTTGATGAGAAATTTTTGCAGAATTCTTGCAAGGCTATTCATAATTTTCGGCAAATCTTTTTTTGAACTAACTAATATTGTTGTATCAGTATTTACTTACAGGAAAGATAAATATTAAAAAGCTTGTTTAGAATATATCATGTATAAAACAGAAAATTTGTTTTTTAATCTAATACCGTAATAAATGTGTAGTTGTAACAAAAATTACACTCAAAAATTTGAAATTGATATTAAAAGGTAATTTACGTTGTAATAAATATTGCCTTAAAATTACAAAATGTAAATACATTTCATGTCGTGCTTGTTTAACCTATGTTTACTAAAAAACTGAACTATTCGTTTTTTAATATGATTTAGAAGTAACAGGAATACCGTTGCAAGAAATGGTAATAATGTGTTTTTGACAAAATGATTGTTGAAAATATTTAGAATAATTCTAGAGGAAATATTATTTTCCCCTACAAAATTAATAAGTCTTTGCGAATATATTTTTCATGCTGACAGAAAATTGTTTTGTAATATTGATATTAACAACGTACTTGAAAATAGACGGTGCTTTCAAGAAGTCCATCCCGGGCATCTGAAGTCAACTGAGAAAACTTCAACTCTTCTTGGTGCCTCGTGACTGCAACACGTCCCAAATTCACTTTCCCGAGGCTGACGATTTTCACAGCGGTGGCAACTGACGGCAGCAAATCGTTCAGCCTCTTGGAATTATGATCAACATCCACTACGAGTACCTGGCAGGAAGAGAGCGACAACGTCTATTAGGTGACATAAATAGATATACATCAACATCTCGGTGGGTTCTGTCGGGACGAGTTGTAGTTTGTTGCATTTACCGTTTTTTCTCCTAATAATTCTGAAGCATGCTCGCACTTTAACTGTATAAATTGTGAATTATTTCCCCAAAGAGCACTTTTTGAGCAGCGTTTTAATCTCCCATGGTGGGGTTTGCAATCGTGTCTGTAAACGGAGCCGTCGGTCGGCTTGAAGACCATTTTTCATGCGTGCGCACCTCCTACGTTACATCAGTGGCGCGAGACTTGCGTCGGAAGGTTGCCCTGCGTGAGCGGCACAGCGGCTGCAAATTGGATCCAGCCAGACAAGATCTTGCTTGTCTAATTTTTGTTTCCATATTGTTGTTACTGTTTCCGCCACTACAGTTGTTTTGGCAGCTAAAATTTTATAAATTAGTTAAAATAGTTAAAAATGTATCTTTTAAATATTTGAACCTATCGCCATTCGGGTAACAGAAATACTGTGCAACATCAATATCATAAATGCAAAATTTTCAAAAATTATTACCTAAACTTGAATTCAGAAAGAGACGGATGGAACGCTCAATAGTAAGGTGACCACTTATATGGGATTGTTTACACATACGTTTGTAATGAGGCATCTGTTCGAAGAAAAAATGTACCTAAAGTCAAATGGTCGTTTTCTTCAAGTCAGATTTATAGTTACTTCAAGTGCGAATATTTTCATGTCAGTTTTTAAGTACAAGACGTTTAACCAAGTGGTGTAATTTTCCATGCAGTGCGTATTAAATAAAAGATGCTAAATTAAACGTGAAATTAGAAAACGTGACTGGACATAGACTCAAGGGAAATGTGAGCGCTGAAAACGTATTATTCACACATGTGTTGGGGAAAAAAATTGTTGCAGAAACGCATATCAATTCATGCAGATTTTTGTTGTAGAAGGTTTGCTTTCAAAGACATATGGATTAAAAACCATGTGTACCATACAACACAAGATGCGTAATCAAGTGTCATAATTTCCGATGCAGTACATATTAATAAAAAACGCTATTGTTATATGAGTCTACCCGGCAGTGGCAGGCACAGCAAACGGCCTTGAGCGCCTTGGCGTCGCACTGGCTGAGGACGTGGCCGTTCACGTACACCCACGCGCCCTGGTGCTCGGCGTCCAGGAGGCCCAGCAGCTTGGCGGCCCGCGCGCCCGCGGCAACGCCCGCCACCTGCAAACACATCCCCCTGCTTTCATCCGCGAGGTCAAAAAGCGGGCAAAATCCACAGCCAGGCACTTCACCTCTCGGGTAAGAGAGAACAAGATCCAAAGAGAAAAATGTCACCGTTCTTTGCTTTCTCACACTTAGATGATAACGTACCTGCAGGGCTAGGGCGCCTTCCCTTTGCAGAGCTTCCCGCAGGGGTCCCCAGTGCGAGTCCTGAAACTGCAGGAGCTCCAGGGCACACGCCTTCCGCGCCAGTCCCCGCAGGAGCTCCGCCAGGTACCACTCCACCTCGGCCGAGTCCTCCGTCAGGCAGAAGTCCATTGCGTCGTCCCGCATCCACTCCTTGAGGAAGTCCAGGAAGCGGAAGGTGAGCAGGTCCAGCTGCAGGAGGGGGTCGCCCAACAAGGTCTTGATTTCGCGCTTGATTGAACTGTCAAGGTGGCCGGACTCTGTCTGCTCGCAATATATGAACAGCTTTGGGAGGAATTCATTTTGATAGATATCTTCATTGGCCTCCCCTTTCAGTAAGTTCCATACCTGTAAAAGAGTATTAGTACACGATCGAATCTATTTTTCCTTGATCATATCTTACGTTCGTCACCGTACATAAGCTCTTTCAAAACAGGCGAATCTCATCTGCTCTAGGCGCGACAACGAAATCGTTCTCTTTGCAGCTTTAATATACAGGCGTCCCATTCAACTTGTCAAAAAAATATCAGAGAAAAGATGAATATTTCCAAGGTAAGAGCTGCCACACCTAAAATTAAATGAAACATCGCCCCCAATCCCTGGGGATTGGGCGTTGGACAACTTTGACATTTTAAGTGGAATCCCTTATTTTTATTTCATATTGGAATTCTACACTAAAAAATACGTACATTTTGCCTCAAATATGTTTTTGTGATTCGCGATAGCTGGCACCGTAATCTAAAAAGTAATGCATTTAGTTTTTGCAATTATTGCGAAATTACTCTTTGGATTCAAAATAAATAAACACCTGCACAATAATTTTAACAAACAATTTAATGATAACAGTTAAACCCGCGTCCCACCACCCAGGGTTTGGGGTGGGAATGAACTTGGTATGGCAACAGTGGGACTGAAAGAGTCAGCCTCTGGATTGAATCACGTGATTCGCAGCTCGACAACAGCGCCTGCCGCTTTAGCAATACTTCGATTCTGAAGGCGCCTCGCGTGTACTGTTATTAATGTATTGGGCACGATCAGTGACTATGCGTGACTTTCTTACATACGAAAGTTGTCGATTTAATCTATGGGTACGTGATCCATTGACCGTAGATAATTCATGAAGTATAGCTTTCTAGTCCATAGGTATAAAGAAATACCCCTATGTCTTTGAAGTTTTAGGTTTCGTGCGTTTTAAAACAAGCAAAATATGACATCGCAAGAATATTCTTTTAAAACTCTTCTTCTTTCAACTTTTATAAGTCACTTTGTTTCTCTCATCACCTACTACAACCGCATCAATCATAACTTTCAGCGCGCGTGCCCTCCATGTTGGATGTGTTTCCACCTCGCATACAGGTACTCAGATTTACTGACTGCACTCTGCACTAGTATTTAATGATAAACATCACTTCGCCCATTTTTTAGCACTACACACAATATAATATATTCGCAAAATACGAACAATTAACAAAATTAATCACTGAGATGGCAAAGAATAAAAAGGAATATTTTGAGCCCTTGTCTGTAATTAAAATTCCACATGAAGGGGCTCGGGAGTTTTTGAGAAAGTTTGCCGCAAACAACCTTGGCATTAGTGCTATATATTAAGGTGAGTTTCAGATCTTTCTGTGCTATGTACCCTCTTATGTGTATAGTACGTATAGTATTTTAAAAAACGTGTTGGCTTTAGCCTAATGATGGGGAAAATTGAGCTTTGAAACGTCGCTTTGTAGAAATATTAATTAATTTATTATTAACTGCAATAGTTTATTCAAGAAACAGCTCGTCTCATGAATGGCCAAATAATTCTCCTCCAATAAATATTTATTGCAGCATATAATATAGAAAGCGTCACACAAGCCTTCTTTGATTACATAAGCCAGGACGGCACAGCATTTTGCACTTTCACTGTCCTCGGGAGCCACGTGCGAACCACTCGAGGGCAAATGCGGAAGGACGAGGAAAAGACTTAATCAAGGAGCGAAGATCACCAATGAGAATGTATAATTCGAACCGTAGCGCGTAAATTGAAATATCAATCGGCGAGAAAGACGGACTGTTAGATATAGTTCAAGTAAATTTGACTTTTGTATTATATTGAGATTGTTCGTTGTCGATAGATAACAATGTGAAATACGAACCTAAAACTAATTAGATATACACATATTTAATTATCAGGCCTAAAATTATCTTTAGGCCTGATAACGTAATTTGCTTTGCTACGATGTTTCACAAAATCAGTGTGGTGCTAAAAAATCTTATTCATAAAGAATCATGATCACTTTCTGCTCTAATTTCTGACAAGAGAACTTTGTATATTTCTTATATCACATCAACGAACACTATTTATTTCTAAATATACAACTTCGTATAAAAAGATTAAGCCCTTTGAATTGTATTTAAGTATCTTATTAAATCTTATTGATTTAAGAATCTCATGATTTCTCGGACATCGTCACAGAAGTTTGTTCTTTGGTACCTTTTTCTGCTTTTCCTTTCATTTGGAGATTAATAAATCCCCTGCAAAATATAAATTATTAAATTCTAATTTTTTGTTAGAATGAAACAATAAATTTATAAAAATGTCACTATATTAATGTATTGTTTTAGAGTCACAAAGAGCATGAAACAAAAAATCAAAAAAGGAAAATAAGTCAATACATAGCAGAGCACAGAACATAAACAGTAAATTATGACCATTGTAGCTTCAAACACTAGTCATTTCACTACCCTTTTAAATAAGTGGGTTTTCGCAGAATGAATCATTGTATTAAATGCCCAGACCTTGAATCTACGTGACGCGTCGTCCTCACTGCACTAATAGTAGGCTGCTTCCCTCCGCCCGAAGCTGTCTACCCCCCACTACGTGCATTTTCGCCGCTCTCGCGAGCTGGCTCGGCCGGCTCTTGAGAGCCGGGTGCCTGCGGAAGGACGTTGCGCAGTCCTAAAATTAGCATTGAAGTTTTGAATACCACAATCAGCATTCAAAACTTTTAAATTAAAGAGTGTTAGTTAATTCTAAGTTCAATTTATTACCTGTCTTCAATCTATTTTCTTTCATAAGGGTATTATCTACAATCACGACTGACAACAATGGGATGAATTCGAAGGATATTGAAAGCACCGTGTTGCCAATTGGCGAATTGACAATTCGTCAAACTAAGCTCGCGAAATTATAATTTAAGATTCGGATCTTTTTTAAAGTTTTCGAAAATACAGAAAGTACGCTGAACATGGGATCATCACCAATGTTTATAGTTCTTTGCTATATACGAAGAAAAAATTGTAGTTTTCTCTGTGAAAACGAGTGTTTAAAATTTAAAAATTGCCGATGTTTAATTCAAAAAATACTCATAGCTCCCAAAAATTGCACATGACTTTATTTGAAGATCTTTTCTGATGAACATTTGTGACAGTACACACAAAATAGAACGGATATTCACTGCAAATGAGATCATTGCGACGTTAATTATGTTTATACAGAGATCAAGCCGGCGAGTCGCGTCCGAACGGCGAATCGCGGGACTTATCGGGTCCTTAGAGCTCAGGGATTCTAGTTGATTTTACAAATCTAGTAAGACTAACCTTCACCCACGCACTCAACATGACCTACTTTACTTTCCCTGCTTACTAATCTCCAGCCTAATCTGCAACTATTTATGCCTCCTTTCTTACCCTCCGTTGTGGGAATACCAGTGAGTTGCTTCCAGATACAAACATGAAATAAAATCATACACAAATGGCATTACATTCATACAAAAAATAATATATTCTGTTAAAACACATTTAAATAAGAACATGGCATGAAAATACTACAAAGTATACATTAAATCGTCAAGTGAAATCCAAAAGAAAATGATGAAAGAAAAAATGATTGCTTTGCCCAGATTAACCTCACATACGTGAGCCCCAAAATGTTCCTCATTTCGTTATCCTTGTCATTTACATTTTTAAACACTCGCCCGCCCTATTATTTCAATATTTGTGTATCTAGGCACTTCTTTCAAACTCTCCCAGTTCTCTCTTTGCTGGGCCGACATCCACCTTTTCCGTGTGGCCGGCCACACCATCCGTCGCAGTCAAGTCCCTCTTGAGATGAAAGGGGACGCGACGTCCAGCGCTAACTCCTTTTGTACCACCTTGCACTCACGCAATTAACTGTGCACACCACTAACATGACACCAGCCTTCTGTCTCCTAACCACTCTCCTCTCGGGTACCTATCTCCTATTCACACAATTCCTCCATGTTTCCATCGAATCGGTCTGGTGTACACAACGTGGCTTTTGCGCCTCTCCAATTCAAAAGGTCATTTGCACCCGCAATGTAAATATTCAAACATCTCACACATTTCATTGAGAAAATAATGATATTAATAATTGTAATTGTAGGAATTGAAATAATTGTAATTGTAGGAAGATGCCGAAAACATTTTGAATTTTTTGCAATTATCCAAAAATAATTAATTTTGAGATTTTATCCGCTCTTACGCGAGACCACTTTTTTTTCAGAAGTGTGAGGAGAGACAATAGAGAGATGTTTGTATACAATTTTAATTATATTAATTATATCAATTTAATTTAAATTATTATTACCGGCTGAGAAACTTCAAGATTTCAACTTACGTCTGTGCAGTGCGTTTGACAGAGATGTCCTACGGTTCGAGTTCCAATGATGGCAGGATTTACGAGACAGGACAAATTCAATAGCTGTCTGCAATTTAATTCTAGCCACCGGTTGCTCTGACTGGTAGTTGCCCATGATTAGACAAATCAACACTATTTGAACTCCAACACACAGGCACGAATAGCACGCAATCTCTCCTTTTTCCTTAACTTATTCTCACCTCTTATGTACTCGCACTTACACATACATGCACTAGACAACCACACATGTCGGTAGACCAGTCGGAAGCTTGCAGTGTGTGCAGTCTGAAACGCTGTCCCGCTAGTGGGAGATATCTGGTTCGGGAAAACTCCACAAGACGACGTGTAGATCATCATCGGAACTCGCTATCCGTTTGGGAAAGAAACCGCCATTCCCCGTGATAAAACATGTAGCATACTTATGGGCCTATTAATATAGCCGTTGATGGTTCCGAAAACATTAAATCAATTATTTCGTAAGCTTACGCGATCAGTCATGATTTGGGCTGCATGGGTTACGCCTCATAGATGGCTGCGGTGACGACGTTTCAACCATCATATCGCGGTCTGGATTCGTGAAGAAAATGACAATATAATGGCGATGACATGATCGGCACCCCAAACTTTGACGTGGTGTCGCTCGGACTAACCGACGTAACCCAGATCACGAAATCAATTTATAAATCAATATTTAAATTACTATGTGGGTAGGTGGGATTACGAAGTGCAGGTAGGTGGGATTCGGGGATTACGAAGTGCCCTTCACTGCCATTGGGCCCCATTGAAGCGCTAGTTACTGCGAAAGGCTACAGAGGATTTCTTAGACACCCAAAAGGGACAATGAGAAGCGAAAGGTAGTCTGGATCAAAATAAAAGGAATCTAACTGCCCTACGAGAAAAGTTGTTCGATTGTGTATCCTAGTCACTTTTCCTCATTAAATGTTTTTAAGTACAGAATGTCGCACGCCATTTTATGATCGCCACGGGTCAGCCTAACGAAATTGTTCGGAATTGCCGCACTTGTCAAAGTATTAGTGGACTGTATGAAGGATTGATGATTGAAATGGGTTTAACAGGGCAGCAGATTCGAACCCTTTGATAGCTCAAGGAGACTGGCTGGTAGGGGTTGGACCTCTCCTCTCATAAAAACAAGCAGTTGGCACACAGTTCCCCCTTTGTTTATTTCAGAAGGCAAGTCACAGGAATACAGTTTAACAGTTCGATCGTTGTGATCTTGTTGCACCTTGCACACAACAGATGTAAGTCTTTTCGTGAATACTCACACGAGCGAGACACGTTTAGTTGCACAAGAGCTTAACGTTGGAGTACTAATTAAATAAGATCATTAATCTGCTTCGCAGTAACCAGGCCAACCCGCGTATGCGTTCGAGTCACTGACGCCCAGTAGTTCTCAAGCGATTAGCACAATTAAGTTCAAAGAACACAAAATGAAGCTACATCCTTCGTAAGGTTCGTAATATTAATTAAATAAGATTGTTAATTCGCTTCGCAGTCACCAGGCCGACCCGCTTATGCGTTCGAGTCACTGACACCCAGTAGTTCTCAAGCGATTAGCACAATTAACTTCAAAAGATGACAAAATAATAACAAAATGAAGCTACACGCTTCGTTTAACATGAATCTTCATCACGGAGTTCGAGTAACGTGTGGCTTCAATGGTGTGTACTCAGAGACTGACGCGACCGTTTCTTGCAGTTTGCCAAAATCTCGGGGCATGGAAGGGATGGCGATTAGCCAAACCGGAATCGGAATACGACTGTTTAAATTGTTCGCCCGTTGAGAGGCGGTGGCAAGGGGTGTACATACTCTCGCTCGTGTCGGTATCATTTCTGAGACTGTCTCGGTGCGCCGGCTGGCGGCTGGCGTGTTGCGCAATATTGTGCGCGTGGCAGTTTCACCCTGCAAAGGCTTGTAACGGATATACAGAATGATTAGTGGAATACAGCCTACACAACAATGATCGCTTGCCTTGCGTGGTTCCTTATGCAACATTTCTACGTGGGACCGAACAGAAATAGTATGGGAATGTGTCCTACGTTTTAGTCGTTTTGAGTGAATCAAAGAACGATTATTTTAGCTACTCCGGTGTCAAGAATGACCTCTACTTTGTGAACTCTCTACAGCCCTTGCAGAATAACAAAAACTTATTGTAGAGCGATGTCTCCCACTGTTCTGTCGTTCGAGGAGAACCGAAGAACGCAGGCGTTGCCTGCACCAGTGTCAAGAATCTAAGGAGGAATTTTGTGAACGCACTGCAGCCACTGCAGGACAGCGAAAAAACTGGAGCGCAATGCCTCCTACCTTTTTGTCGTTCTGAGTGAATCGAAGGACGCAGTCGTGAGTTTCCCCGGTGTCCAGTATTTCGCGCGCCATCTTGTGGACGTCGACGTCGTCGGCAGCGCAAGTCGAAGCTCCCATCCAGCGCTTTTGTGTGGTGAAGATGACGAAGCGGCAGTGGTCCATCGGCCCCTCGCACAGGAGGCGTTGTCCATCCTCCAGAGCCTCCTGCGGATTCAGCTTCTTCTGGTGCCAGTCACGCAGCTTCAGGAAGAACTCGAAGTATTTCTTCAAATGGAAGTTCTTACTCGACGTGAAAGTCTGCGAAAATGAATGAGAGTTGATATATCATACAGAGGATGCAAATTGAATATATAAGACGTAAAACAACTAGTGATGTTCCAACAGCACTTACTTTCTCGATTTTTCTTTAAAAATGTGCTCTACTTACACTAAAACTTTTCTCTGTACCACATTCAAGAATATCACTCCCAACATGAAGCATCCGAGAAAGTAAAGAGATTAAAAGTCACTTATATTCTTCAAACAAGTGGTGCTAAATAGCATATAGGTCTACTTCCAAGCATTATTCTACACTTTCAATTTTCGAAACTTCACAGACTTAAGGAAAAAATAAATCTGAACAATTCTTTTAAGTTTTTTATTTTAACATTGAAAAGATTTGAGGAAAATTATTGCAGCAGTTTCACAAAATGCATTTAAAAACTGCTTAATGTCAAGCACAAATTACGCGAAATCTCACTTTTTCAAAAATGTGACGAACTTTTTAAGAGCTGATTTTTACTTTCTCGCTAACGCTTATGCAGTAGAGAGAATGCTGTGGGAAAAAATGGCGTTTTTGGTAGAAAAACTCTTTTGATAGGCTCTGGAATAGAAAAAGTGGACAAATTTAGATGGAAAATTGAGAAAAAAATCCTTTCAGACGCAGAGTACCCAGAATCCTTGTTTTGTGAGTCCTTGATACCGAAAAACCGATTGTCGGGAGAATGTCCATCTGTGAACATGGCTAGTGGCTTAACCATTCAGTATTCTCTAAAATGAAGCGGCCCTTTGAATTTGAAATAGATATATGAATTTGGGGGGGTTCTTTACATAAAGCCCTTAGGATATTTTCCCCCAAGTCATTGACACATTTTTTTCGGCGGCTTCAGGTGTCATGTTCGTTAAAAATTCTATATTTTTAAAAATTTCAAAAATTAAAAAAGAATTCACCCTCTTCCTACCACTACAATCATGTAGATAATTATTTTGTTAATGAAATCTGTTCAACAACAACAAATCTACAAATGAGGTCATGTTCAATTTTTCGAAAATATAACTGAAATTTGGCGTCTAACATATTCGCCCGTTCTGAATTTCCCGCGCTTTGTGACCGTAATATGAGAAGTGATTCGAGGAAGTTGGATGCTGCGTAAAATGGAATGTGAATATTATTTCATATTTCTTTGTTCGTTTCTTGCATTCGAGCTTGTGTTATACGTTTACAAATTAATCTTTTAAAAATAATTTCAAACATATTTGGTAATACATATTTTTCGATCGTGTTGCGAGAATTGTATTTGTATTTTCAATGTATTGGTGTATTTTCTATCACACAATCCCCAAACCTTAATTGAAATTTGTCTATATAGGTTATCTTTCTTAAAAATATGATGAGAAAGAAAATTGGGGAAAAAATGAGTATTGTAATATTGAATTCTCGGCTATCCGGGAGACGCCGCGTCGTTGGCTGGGGTGCCAAAATGAGTACTGTAATATTGTTCGAACTTGGGCAATATTGATTTTTTTTAATAATTATATTGCTCAAAACGTCTCCATCTTTCTTCTTTCATTTTCTCCTCGAATATAGCTTGAAAGACTAGGAAATTGAAGCTCGTCCGTTTTTCGGTGAACTCAATATTTTTGGAAATTGCATACAACACAATTAACATTCTTAAAGTAAAATTCCAATTCTAAAAGTTTTTTTGTTAAAAAAAAATACCTTTAATTTTTTTAACGTCATGTAATTTTTTTAATAGTAGTGTAGCTTAATTTTAAAACTTCCAATTTCCTAGGCTCCAGTTGCTAATCTTCAGAAAATATCAGATTGGAATACGACAATGGCATTCTGCATCGCGAGTGTGCAGTTGGATTTTCTAAGAATTTTTATCTCAATGGCGACATGATTTAACTACATGAAACGCAGATTTAATTGTCGAATGTGTATTGATATTTGCTTGAAAATTATTACTTTTAGCTCCTAATATTCTACGATTTGTAATGAGTTTTACAAAGCATGATGACTGAAATGTGTTAATTCCGCCGAAACTACTGTTTCATATTAGTATACGGTTTTTCTTGGCAAGAATGTGTGTGCTGTTTTATCATCACTTTCACAGGTTGGAGGAGATCATTTAAAGAAATAGTTTGAGGGCGTTTTGCATAAAATCAAAAACTGCCGATGTATAATGCAAAATTACTCAAAAGGAAGTTACAATTTCAAAAAATTGTACATGGTCTTATTTCAGTATATTTCAATAATAGTTTTTATTGAGAAAAAGTATCTACCTTCCAGGTTCAAGTCGTAAACAACCGCTAGAAATGTTGTACTGTTGTAATTTTCAAAATATCAGACTTCAATGAAAATAGTCTGGGCCATTCTTCCAAAGTTCTTTACTTTATCCGAAGACAACGATTATTACAAAAAATTAAACATTTTTAACAAACTTTGAAGATGTTGTTGAGGCTCCAAGAAAAAAATACACGAACTTACGCTACAACAGCACATAATTTCTCGCATTATTTCCAACTGCGCCGCTATATTATACTACTACATAAATCTGCAAAAGTGTTTTAAATTACCAAATGTTTTCGGCATCGAGACTCGAGCTTACGTCCTCCAAGTTAACTCGCTGTGAGTTTTGAAGTAGATTTTGTTTTTTGATATGTTAACTATTGGCACTTTTTTTAAATTTCTGGGAGTTTGCCAAAAATGATTTCATAGTGGGAAAAATCTCTTCAATATTGTGCTCGGAGGAAATAGCAGAAAAAAATTGACTGTTGCAATTTTTGAAAAGTTTGGGATTTTATCGCAAATAAGAACAGTTTAAACAAAACCGGCGTCATCCAATTGAATTGAACGTTTAATGTTCAATTCCTAGAAAAGATTAAACAAAATATTTCCCAGAATTTGAAAGCGAGTACATAGGTAGATATGGTACCAGTTGTTTATCTACGCTTTGAATTGTAGCTTTATCTTGAGTTTAAAATTATGTAATACATTTTTAAGTGAAGACTGAGATATTTGACAGGCTTTTTTGTTTAGGAGCCGAGCTATTATTTGTCCTTGATACTAAAGAATGGGAGGGTTATTTATTCCGCGGAGCGTTAAGAGTTCGGCTTGGCCTTTGGCTGGATTTGTGTGGATGTGCCGTTCCTTAGCCCAGTCGGAGAAATGTGTAAATTTAACGCTTTTCAATGTGTAAATGTAACTTTAGATATTGTTAGTATTGTGAAAGTAGATTTCTATAGCGATAGTGTCACCAAATAACAAATAGATATTTTCTAGAAAAGTGTAATAATTTAAGTAATATCATGCTTTTTAGTTTCTCACTACACAGTAGAGAGAAAGTTATGTAATACCCCGCGAAAATAACGAATTTTTAGCAGAAAAACGTATTTACAAAACCCTGGTAACAAAAAAGTGGATAAAAATAGTTTATAAGTAAAGAAAAAATTCTCTAACACGTAGTGTAGGCAGAATCCATGTTTTGTGGACCCTTGTTATTGAAAAATCAAATTACGGCTAAACGCCTGTCTGCCCATCCAGCTTGAATAACGCTAGTGCGAACATTTTTCGGGGTCTTTCTGCAACTAAAATACTAAAGATAGAAGTTTTTGCTCTTAATGAAATCCGTTCCTTAAATATAGATTTGGAAATAAAGTCTTTTACAATTTTTCGAAAATTTGAATACTTTTCGCGTAATTTTGCATGAAAATACTGGGGATAACGTGGGTGCTGTTTTAGCGCCATTATTATCCGTTGACTCTAAGAAAAATCCTGATGTTAACAAATACACGTGTGTTTTGATGATTCTGATTTGTTAACTGTGAGCCAGAGTGTGAGCTATACTGTTGTCGGGACCCTGACGCTAAAGTAAATGGTTCTCTGTATAAGAACTGTCAATCCGTCATCGTTCGTTAAATTAACCTTGCATCAAAACTATTGCAACGGTTTCAAGAAAGGAGACCATTGTAAACTGAATGAGTGTAGCTGGGCGATAAGTGTAAGAGCCTCAGATAGTTCAGCCAGCTCGTGGGACCACGGCGCCGCACCGCCGATCGGCCTGCTATTCAATTCGTTTTACAATAAGAGTGTGGCTGGCCGTTCAATAATTAAACACACGTGTGAAAAGTTTCTTCGAAGTTGCGAAAAGCGCATCGTTCTGAACGTTTTCAATTCGTTATTGCATAGGAATCCGTCGTTACTGATGTAGCAAATCGCAGAGTTCACTGGGATATCCGTACCCAGCGTATTGAAACTCTAGAAAGATCTCACTGACAAGAGACAACTACAAACGCCAGGGAAGAAAAGAAATGGGAAGAGACTATGATTGAAGCCTACGATAACTATATATTCAGTCAGGGCCGGATTTAACTTGGTGGGTGCCCATGTGCTGATTTTTGGTGGAGGCCCCCCCATATATATTATATGCGGTTGGCGGCTGACAAAATAAAATCTATGTGTCAAATATGTTTAATTAAAAAAAAATTTTTTGCAAATAATTTTTGCGTACAATATTTTATTTATAAACCGAATATTTACAACACATTACAACTTAATTATAATAACTAAACTACAGGAACTTTTCTTGCTTTTCTGTAAGCAAACTCTTCAATTACATCGTCGAAAGATAATTCTTTTAGAATATCAAAATCGATGTTCAAAATAGAAAGATAATTAAGTCGTTCTTCTGTCATACTAGTTCTCAATCTATTTTTTAGAAGTTTTAATTTTGAAAATGATCTTTCCGTTGTACAATTTGTTATCATTAACACAAGATAAATTCTTAAAATAATTTCTACATTCGGAAAGGCGTCTTGTATTCCCTTCTCAATTATTAAGTTATACATAAAATGTTCCCGACTTACGGCGCTTTTAGATTCCTCATCTTGTATGAATTGGTTAATGAATTCTTTGAATTGGATCAACTCAAGAAACAATCATAAGAAAAATAGACCAAAATAAAAAAAAAAAATTATTTGGTGGAGGCCCCTTTTTGGTGGAGTGCCCTGTGCTGCAGCACTGTCAGCACATGCATAAATCCGGCCCTGTATTCAGTGTTGTTCGATCGAAAGTGCATTCCTTGCATCAAAAGTGCAGAAACGAAAAACCAACGCTTTAGAAAATGTTGCAACTTGTGATCCAGAACTTCTGAATTTTAGGGCAACCAATTGATACAAACAATTGACATCTGCTTATTACCTACTACTTCTTGAAGCAGACTGATCGTAAGTACAGCAATGCCTGGCCATACCATTTCGATTACAGCGCTTATTCATTTAGAATTGGCGGGTTACACTAGTCCAATCAGAAGCGTAGTGAAGCGTAAACATTTCTTCAGTTTGTTTACATCAGGTTTTTTCTTATGGTGAACAGATAATAAATTTTCATGTCATTCATAATAAGTTTCGTTTTATAAGGCGAAATTACACATGCAATCTTTCGAACAAATTGTTTGGAAACGGTATGCAAATAGTTACCGTACATGACACATTTATTTCGTTTTTTCCTCATCACCATGAAAAAAACTTTATATGATCGGTCGTGTATCATGGTGTAAACAATCACAAACAATATGCAAATGATGCATTTTGTTCAGTATCACTGTCCATTTTTTTACTTTCAAAAAATGTTCATACAATTATCTTGCATTCATCTAGTGCTCTCCGAATTGTCTCACCAAATATCTTTCTTCTTTTCTATTTCTATTAGTAGTTTAGAGCGACTTCTGGCAGCTACATATTCAAAAGCTCCTTTTTTGAAGCAAATTAATTTTGGTTGTTTTGTATATAAAATTATTCATTCATTTAGTTGGATTAATATTCATTCTATTACAGAGTAGGAAAATAGATTTGGACACATGTCAGTTCTGATGTTTCCTTTTGTTTCTTCTTCCACAAATGATAAGTGCTGATTTTGAAGTATTTTATAGTAAAGCAGGACGAAAATAATCCTCCTGACTAAAGAAAAAAACAAAATTAATGAAAAGCGGACTATTGTTCGCAAGAAAGAAAACGGATCTATTGTTCTAAATCTCGACATTTATTTTCTTACACGTTAAAGAATATTTTTCTTATAATGAAACAATTGCGAGTCGTCATTGCCAACAATATTGTTTATTATAGGAGCAGATTTCGATGGCCTATCTTCATTATTAGTTATCTAGTACATAAAAATTTAAAAAAACATTAAAACTTAAGTAAAAAACAAAATTAGGGTAAATAGATTACTAATAATATAAAAATTTAAAAAATAGATTTAACACTTTAAGAACTGAAAGAAAGAAAAATAGGAGGGATGTTAAATCATTTAATATTACAAGAAAGTGAATGAAGTTGAATTCAACGTATGAAATGTTTGTAACAGGAAAAATGAAATGTAAGTTGAGCCATTTCTTCCGCCATTGGTGGCTTCCATACAGCAGGTAAGAAAATATATAATAGATAGTATTAAACACTATGGTATTGTTATATTCTACAAATATAAAAAAGCATTGTAAGCGAAATGAACGTGCCCTTAAAATTAATAATTTGTAATACCCACTACGAAACTAACCTCAAATAAACCCACGAACACGAAGTCTAAATATTTTTAAAAGCAAAATTCATACACGACAACAAATGCAATATTATTACAACAATGCAAACTTTTACCACTTAAAACTCAAATAAACAATAGTACTTAGCCTACACTATTACGGATTAAGCAAACAAACATTTACCTACAACATAAACCTATTATCGCCAAATTACAATTTCACAATGTTCATACCATGTGAACTGCTTGGCCGCTACCGCGAGAATGAGAATTTTCAACGCCCTCCCCTAATCAATTCCTTTTTAATGACACCAGGCTGTGCCGCATTTCGACAATAAAAATCCTGTCTAGCCTACAAAATGGCGCCTAAATGTTTATAGTTCGTTGCTATGCTACGCGTGTTCCTCGGATTTTAACTTTTTAGCTGCATCCATTACGGATTTACATTGCGTAATACACGCCTGTGACATTCTGGTAGAAAGGTACAGTATTCGTTTTTATTTCCGAGAACGAAAAGAAGCCATCATTATCGTGTTGTCTGTGCGGCCTGACAACAATGGGTAACAACCAACAATGACCGAATGTTATTCGTTTTCACATTTAACACAATTAAAGGACGCTATTTAAAATTGAATAACATAAATATATAATAAATAATAATGTGAAATATAAAATAGTATACAAATTATTACTTATATAGCATTCAACTGCGTAAATTGTGAGTGACTGAAGGCTAGCAGTCTTTATTTCGATTAGGTTTTAAACTATTTCTAAAAGATTAATTTGTAAACTTTTTAAAGAGCTCCAATATAAGAAACGAACAAAGAAATACGAAATACCATACACATTCTGACTTACGTAGCATCCGACTGCCTCAAAACACCTAACATTACGATCAGAGCGGGCGACTAACTTTGATGATCAAAAAATACTCGGAGTTTCGAAAAATTCAACGTGATCTTATTTGAAAATATGTTTTTGATGTTCAAATTTCATCAGGGAAAAATCGTTTTTCATAATTGTAGTTGTAGGAAGACACCTTAAAAATTTTGGATTTTTTCAATTGTCGAAAATTCAGGGTGTTAACCGACATTAGACCTGCACCATTTTCTTAATTGCGCTTCAGACTATCTAACAACAAAATTTAATCAATATCGATGTCACCACATTTTTTAAAATGTGGTTACAATACAGCTAAAATACAGTTTCGTGTTAAGTACACAAATTAAAATGTAGGTTTCAAATTCAATGACGCGCGACATCGGACAGATCGATTAAGGAATAATCGATTATGGAAAAATTGGCTGAATGGTTTAGCCAATGGCTGAATGGTTGTTCAGACGGACTGACAGACGTTTTGCACTCAATCAATTTTTCGGTATCAAGGACCCACAAAGCATGGATTCTGGCAACACCATGAGTTAAAGATTTTTTTCTTCTAAATTTAGTAACTGGATTTATCTACTTTTCTGTGACTAGGGCTTTGCAATAACAGTTTTTCTGTCGAAAATTCACCGTTTTTTCGCGCACCTTCACACACATTTTCTTCTTAGTAAGTTCCTTCTAAAGCGCGAGAAAGTAAAAATAATTATGAAATCTAATTAACAAAAATGTGTAGAAATTTAATAATTGATTTTTCACCGGGAATGTTATAATCTGCAAATAATAGCGAAACGAAGCAGATTATGTGAGATTATTTTAATGTAAACGTCCTATTTGATATTAGAAATATTTGATCTACTCAGAAATTAAAGCCAAAAGAATTCATTATATCTAATAATACAATTTTTTAAACTTTTGCAGATCCGCATTCAAAATAATCAAATTTCAATATTAATATAGCAGCCGTTACATAAATTGAAATTCAATTAGCCCTTCTTATTAAAAATTCACGTAAAAATAATTAATGAAAAAAATATTACTGTATTTATTAAACAAAACCGATTCAATATGACAAATTTGTATTAGCAATACTTTCTATTGTTTATTACATCGTAGCAAAGTGAATATTTATCACCGCTAGAAACAATTTTAATACTTGGTGTTCTATTCAAATACGTATATCTAATTCATTTTAGGTTCATATTCCATCATGTCATCTATCAACAACAAACATTTCCAAAATAAAACAAATGGCAAGTGTGGCGATGTCGTACATCACCACCATGCCGTGCAGCTCAAACATGAGTGTCGTGGAGGGCGTCAGTGACAGTATTATGAAGACGTGTTGCCCTGGGAAATAATTTCCGAAAATAAGGGGCGGAATAATAACATGGGTGGAGACAGACAGCAATTACTTCTCCTGACGAATTTTGTTAATCTCATATGTAAATGTTCAAGTGATATGACATTTTATGTTATTCCTTTTACTTTACTTTCTTTCATTCAAGAAAGAATAATTCTAGTTAAGAAGCGAAGTGGATAACACATCAAGGTAACGCCCGTTCGTAAATATTATTTGACCTGTTCGTAACTGTCTATTATGTTCCACCAATTTATCTTACGACATACAATCTACAGTTCCAATTTCGCTTTTTCATTGATGATCCCCACTCCCAGAAGGAGTCTCATTTCCATCCCTCCCAACTGCCCGCATTTGCTGTCGAATGTCTCGCGCCCGGATCCCGACGGTGACAGTGCAAAAAGGTGTGCAGGCCCGTTGTGGAGGAATTAGAGTTGCACTGGAATGCGAGGAATCTAATAATACCAGGGATGGTGGAGCATAAGTTATTCAACAGGGAGCACTCGTACCTTCAGGGACAGCGCCTTGGTGCCGGTGTGTTTGAGCTGCAGGAAGTATGTGGCCCAAGCGTCCTCAAGGGCTTGTTGACCTGCAGCGCTGGCGGCGGCGGCAGCGGTGGCGGAGGGGGAGGAAGGGGCTGAGACTGTCAGCCGCAGCACCACGTCGTCGAACGGATGCGCGGCGGCCACGTTGGAGAAGACCTGGAAGCGCGCGCCTAGCCGGCGCGACCGCAGGGCCGCTAGCCCCGCCACCCTCCGCTCGAAGTCCACGCCCTCGGCCGTGGCGCCGCCCTCCAGGCGCTCCAGGCGCGCGCTGGGCGGCGCCGGCGGCGGCTGCGGCCGTGGCGCCGCTGCCCTGCACGCCAAGAAAACACTCATTCCATTCGCACAGAATCAGTTCTCTAATAGACAGTAGCGCCGCCAGCCCCGTCACCTTCCTCTCTAAGTCCACGCCCTCGGCCGTGGCGCCGCCCTCCAGGCGCGCGCTGGGCGGCGCCGGCGGCGGCTGCGGCCGTGGCGCCGCTGCCCTGCCACGACAAGAAAACACTCATTCCATTCGCACAGAATCAGTTCTCTAATAGACAGTAGCGCCGCCAGCCCCGTCACCTTCCTCTCTAAGTCCACGCCCTCGGCCGTGGCGCCGCCCTCCAGGAGCGCGCTGGGCGGCGCCGGCGGCGGCTGCGGCCGTGGTGCCGCCACCCTGCCACGTCAACAAAAACACTCATCCCATTGGCCACAAAATCAGTTCTTCAACCACAGCATGCACCAAAGGAGATGTACATGTTCACAATTTTAATATGGATTAATATAATACCTAAAGCTTAAAGGCGATAATCCAACATGTTCCAATTCATAATCCAACATGTTCCAATTCATAATCCAACATGACTAATTCGACAAATTAAAGGCGCTTCATACTTTTTTCAACAAAGAGAAGGAAATCTCAGAATCTCCTAAGAATATCAAGAATGTTCGTCTGAACATGCAGCGTTCACAGTTGGACTTAACGAATTCACTTTATTTGAGACTAGCAAAAGGAGTTCAGTAATTTGGAATTGTGTTAATCAAAAACATCTTGTAATTAAGTAATTTACTATTTTTCAAAACATGAGTATTTTTAAGAAATTTTGTCTCAAAGATTAGTAATGTTTATTTTTTTAAACTCTTTTTTATTAAAAAACATACAAAACGTTTTTATTAATTTGAGATCTTAGATGGCATAAAGGATGCTTAAGAGAATGGTGCAAATCTCATTTTCGTTAAAATGAGTATTTTTTCGAAAATTAAAAAAAAATGACCTGTTCCTACAACAAATGTGAATTTACAATTTTTATCTTCATTAAATGTGTTCATAAAAAACAGACCTTCAAGTAAGGTCACGATGAGTTTTTTATAATATGGAATTTTTTTGTAATTTTGCGTGAAACAGTAAAATTACTACTCTTTTGCTTAATGAAATGTGTTTATCAAAAATAAAATTTCAAATGAGATTACGTTCAATTTTTTGAAAATAAGAGTATTTTTCTGGTAAATTGTTAAAAAAATCCCCCTCCCCGAATTTACTGTGTTTCGTGGACTCATTTTCAGTAGTTAGATGCTTCGTAAGTTGGAATTTGTACGAGTATGTTATTTCAAATTTTTTTGTTCGTTCCTTACATTTTTTGTTATACATTTAAACATTAATCTTTTAGAAATTTCTTAAAACTATTGGAAATACTGCTAGGGATTTTGGATTGGAATGCCACATGGACTGGCCAAAGTGAATCGGGGGCTCATTTTTGTGAATGGCGTCTTATTGTTGAGACAAAATTTACCTTTATGAAAAGCAGTTATAAGTGACAAATCTGTGTTGATATTTACTAGAAAATATTTAGTTTTGCACCTGCAGTGTTGGGCAGTATTTAAATACTTCAATTTAAAACACGTATTGTAAATCATTTTGTATTTAAAAAACAGTATTTTTGAGTTTTGGAGCGCATATTTTAGAGAAGTATTATACATAAAGTAGGTGTATTTAAAAAAGAAATACTGCAAATATTTTAATTACGCATGAAGAAGAATAGTTTTAAACGAGTATAATTTAGTTTCTTTTCGTTTGATTCCGCTAGTAAATGCACCTCATTGAAACAAATAAAATGCTCCTTTGAACTGTTGAATTTGAATTCTCTTCATTTTTAAATGAAAAATCTAAATTATTAAAAATTTTGCATAATTATTCGGCAATGATAAAAGCGTTTACTCCTTACATCACTATGTTCATTCATGCCAGTTCTTACCTTATGAATAACCAGTTCTGAGACCTTTAATACGTCAAAAACGGTTCCCCTTTTACCTTCTTCTGTAAGACTGCCCACCACATTGATTTTGGTAATCCAACTATTTTAGCGAGAATATTGAAGACTTTGTCTTGATCATAAGACAAAAATAAATGCTTTTACTAATTGCTATGATAATGTGCTGGTTAACCGCCAACAATAGTAACTTATTACTGGCACACTCATCTCTTTTTACCTTTTTCTTGACCCCCTCCCTCCCCCCTTATCCATTCACTTGTTCTCCTCCTCACACTTCCCGTGCCAACTTCAGTGGCAACGTTACTTCGACTCTGACCTGACCTTTGATATCGTGCTCGCGTTCATGAGTTTTTAATTTTATTATAATATTTGTAGATATAGGTAATAGGTGTTTTTGTGAATGTGACTTTATAGATTTAGTGCTTAAATGACACGAATCGTTGGAAACGGATATGAATAGTTGTTTGATACAACGATCGCATACGTTTTTTTGTCATTTAAAGTCGCATCAACGTCTAGGTCATTAGTGATCACTATTGGATTTCACGTTAAGGTAAATATGAACATGATGATGATGATCAAGGTTGTAAGGACGAACACAAATACAATTATGCGCGAGTCGGGACTCGAACCCCCGATCTTTCAGTTCGAGATCTCTACGACACTACTGCCTTAACGATCTCCGCCATCCGAACGACAGTATAAACCCGTTGTCTTCTACCTGATCAATGATGTACCTGCACATCTTGCCAGGGTTCATCGTTGGATGAAACCATCTCCATCGATAACATAGCCACCACTGAATAATCGTTAGTTACCTGTTTTGTTACGGGATGACTGCTCGTGACAAACCAGTTTAGTTTATTGTGTAAGCAGAGCTGGAGGTTCCGGGTTCTTCTGTTCCGTTCGTACGTGGTTGATTCTGATTCTTCTGCGTGTTCTTTGAAGATTCCTTCCTGGATCTTCCCCTGCGAGGTCTTTTACTTACTTTTCTATTTTCTTTACTACTGTCCCCTCGATTATTATCCGGTATTTCTCTCTTCTCCGATACCAGTTGGGTTTGTGAAATTTTCGCATTTATGCCTGGATATTCACGGGGTCTTTATTTTTTTGAATTGTTAATTTAGATCGAAAGAGGCATCATAAAAACCTAATAATCCTAACTTCTAATAACTTCTTTCAAGTCTTCTGTAACCAATTCATAAGAAATTTTTGAATATTGACTGGAAAATTCCGAATCAATAGACAATCTCAGCATTTCACGTAAACAAACTCTGACATGTCAGCTGTACCTAACCATAGTACTGTCAATTTTGGTTTTGCATAAAGTTGCATGCTTCCGTACCCTCTTTTCCGGTACCGTTATAATGATGCTACCTTATAGATAGTCCGAGGTTCTCTTTTGGAATAGGAACATTTCTGTAAGTTGTGTTCGAGTCTGTAACAGAAGATCCAAAATATCTCCCCATATTTTTGCTTCTACTGTTAAGGTTAGATATAAAATTTCAATCTTTTTCTTGACTGAGAAGTGATGTGAAATAAAGAAAGTCTTAACTTTCTTTAAAAATATAAAAATATCTTCATTACTTAAAGTATTGAATGTTAAATTACAGGGAATATTAAGTTTTTATAGCTTTTAGTTTTTATAGTTTGAAATTACCATTGCTTGTCTGTATAATGTGATGCAAAAATTGTGAACTGTAGAGATTCATTCATGTTTGCCTCTTTTGTAAAAGTAGTAAAGGTCTACTGTTGCTCACTATCGAAATAATTGCAGATGTGCACCATAGAAGCTTTGTTTGAATGTTTGGACTTCTACAAATGATGGCTGAGGTTAAAACAAAAATCACAAGAGAATTAAATTACGTATTACGTGCCCAATATGACGTGTGGCAGCACCTTTAATTCCTTTAATTTTTTCCCGTTGATAAAACAAGTGCCGCTTAAAACAATAACGCAGATCTCATTTACTTGAAAATTTCTGAATTTTTCTAAATCGCATAATTTGGAAATAATGCCACAAATGTTGTTGTGACACCTCTAGTTTCTTTAATTTTTTCCACTGAAAAAGCAAGGTATGTTTAAAACAATTACGCAGGCCTCGTTTTCGCGGAACTTTCTGAATTTTCCAAAATTGCACAAGTTAGAAATAATGCGATAATGTATGTGCTGTTTCAGAAGCACCAGTTTGTAACTCATTATTAAATGACGCATGTAAATGTGTGCTAAATGTGGTGATAAATCTAAAAATTCTTGTTTTCAAATCAAATTTCCGTTTTTCCGTGGTTTTTCAAGACTTTTGAAAGTTTCCGTTCCTCCCTCTGTTTACCAAGAATTCCTGGTTCACTGGCCATCCTCATGAAGAGCAGGATAATTAAAAAGAGAGGGCGAAAGAGAGAGAAAACAAGGGCAAAAATGAATCAAAATAATATTGTAAAAAAGAAACGATTACTTACATCATTCCTCATTTATCGTCCTTCAGTGGATCTGAAACCAACAGAAAAATTAAATCAACTTTTCAGATAGCCACTAGCAAAAGCTGATACTTCTATGGCATTCAGCATAGGTTAATAGTTCAATTTCTGGCTCCTGAGCTAAAAATGAGACGATCGTCAAATTCAGACAATCATACAAAATAATGTGAATAGAGCAAAAACAAAATAATTTCGTATGACCGCCTAGTTTCCTACCAAATTCACAGTACTAACCAGAAATCGAAATCTCATTTACCTGCTTATATAACGTCGTGGTAATATTAAACCAATGACATGATTTTACTAAAACTACAATTTTTTGGAGTGATTCAAGAAAAAAAGAATGAAAATATATTACGCCCTTCCGTCATAACTAGGACGCTCTTGTAGTCTCCTTCAAAATTAAAGGACACCTTTTAAATTCTCCACGTAATGCCGGCATTGCTATCCGAATTCCCTAACTACTCTCTGTGCCGTCTAGGATGTTAAGCAGCTCGAGTCATCGCATGCTCCTGGTTGGGTGACCGTCTGAGAACTCCGGAATTTAACGTTGCCGAATCCCTGGTCGTGAAGACAATAGACCATGACTGAATAAAGAACGATTAAATTAAGTAACGTGTTTTTCATACCTCCAGGATAAAAGTAGGTCATTTCAATCACACAGATTTACAAAGCATCGTAAAGAGTTTATATCTCACAGGGTTCAAAATATATTACAAAACATATTTAGAATGTTAAATAAACCAAATCTTATACTAATTTCCGCATTGTCGATCCGGTTATATTACTACAAAAGTTTATGAGCATCATTCATATGAGGAAAGAACAAGTTGAAAATGGTAAATTATTGCAGGTTGGGAATTATTAAGTTGGGAAAGTGGCGCGGATCAGAATAGCGCTCGTATCCTGTCTTACGTTTCGACCCGTAGCCCGCGACTCCGGTAGAGTTGTTCCCACAGCTTCGATGACGTCATCAGTAGGGAACTGCTTGGGGGTGGCGAAGTTGACCCCCGGGAGAGTACGGTTGTCGCGGCCGTGTTGAACGTTTCACTGGTAAGATTGTCTGCAGAATTGCGGTGGCTCGGGCGCCGGTGGAGCAGTCTCCTGCTGTAAGTTGTTGAATTTTCGTACCTGGCGGCGTCTCGCGACATTTCGAGATAGCTTGCAATTTTTCACGTAATGAGAGATTGGCCTTGAAACACCTTAAACAGCGGGATGACATTGTCATTCACCCACAGATAAAGGCAACGCCACTGTGATCACGGATAGCGCCGAATACCATGCCAAGATGACCAGCGTACTCAGTGACAGTAATACTTATCAGAAACTGGACAACAATCCATTTCGGAAGGTGAGGCAACAACTTGTGTCGGGCATAAACGAAGCGTCTTCCATCAGTGAACTAGATAAGAAAATCCTCAAGTTGGCCAACAACCATAGCATACCCCGCATCTATGGCCTACCCAAGATCCACAAACCTGAAGTTCCTCTTCACCCAATAATAAGTGCCATCAACTCACCTACCCAACATTTATCTCGTTTCTTCACAAAAAAAACGAAACTTCTCATCGGCCATCCCCCGTCCTCAACTCCAAATACTTCATCGAACTCATCCGCTCCACCAGAAAAGGCCCTAACGATATCGTGGTCATTTTCGAAGTTACCTCTCCCTTCAACATGGCTCCGGCTAGTGACGCTATCAAGATCGTGGAAGACAACCTCTTACTGCATCAGCTTCCGAGGGAGTGGGCCATATTCACTGAGATCTCCCTAACGACATTTTTCCAATACAGGCAAGAGTGTTATGTTCAGACAGAAGGCACCGCTATGGGCTCTCCTCTATCTCCTGCTATCGCTAATTTGTTCTTGTGAGCCTTCGAAGAGCAAGCCTTAGAAAACGCGCCCATAAGTCCGTCGCTATGGCTGCGCTACATCGATGATACATTCGCCATCTGGCCCCATGGCACCAAGACCCTTGACACCTTCCTCGCGCACCACAGTAACATCCACCCGCGCATTTAATTCACCATGGAAACAGAAAAAACGGACTACTCCCTTTCCTGGACGTCCTAGTAACCAGGAGCCCTGATGGCACACTCGGTCATTCTGTTTGCCGCAAATCCACCCACATCAATTGCTACCTACGAGCCGACTCACACCACCGCCCTGCCACGCAACGTGGTCCTTTATATCCTCAACTACCGCACCCCCTCTTATGCGATCAGAGTAGCCTGGAGTCTGAAAAGGCACTATTAAGAGAGACCATTCTGCCTAATGGCTACAGCGGATCCGCCGTGCATCAAGCCCTATCGAGACTCCAGCCTACTGCCTCGAGGGAACGGAACGAGCCTTCCAGTCCGCCCCGCAAGACAGGTCGACTACCTTACATCAGAGGAGTATTACATATCCATTAACAATATCGCAAGTACGTGCTGTTGTAGCACCACTAGTATTTTAAATAATTTGTGTTCATCAAAAACAGAACTTCGAATAAAGTCATGTTGATTTTTGTTTTTCAAAATATGAGTATTCTTTGTGGAATGTGGCCACAAACATAGTTGCCAGTACGAATTTTATGCTCTTCATCAACATAAGTTGAGAGGAGTTTGGAAGCTATTACCATTCTTATAAAAGAAAGTAGACTGAAGGAAGATATTATTTAACTTAGACCTAACAAATGACTTCTTTACTTCAAGAAAGCTTGATAGCTGATTTTGTTGTTTTTCATTTCTGAAAGTTAAAAAAATGACCACTGTTCCTGGCTGGCGAAATAATCGCAGGTATCCACCACAGGGGCTTCCTTTGAATTGATTGGGTTTAGATTATCTTAGCATTATTTGGAATACTTTGAAATATAAATAAAGAAAAATTGAAAAAAATAAGTTCCATTAATTTTTACTAACATATTAATTTAATATTACTACCTACGCTCCCGCGGGAAACAGTTCTGCTATGAATATTTGAGTTTATTTTATACCGGCAACAATATAAGATAAGAAAATGGGAAATTCTTTTGAAATCTTCTCTTTGTTGAACCTTGGTAGCAATCATTGTGAATCTTTATTTCATTTAAGTATGTGTACTAGCAAAACACCCGGCGTTGCCTGGATTTTCCATATCCAATCATTGTGAAGAACAAAACATCTCAACGGCCCCCTCTGTATCTTTCTCTCTCTGTTTCTCTACCTGACTCTCTCTGCCCCTGTCTGTCTCTTTCTGCCTTTGTCTCTCTGTCCTTCTCTGATTTCCTCATTGTTTCTCTATCTTCGCATCTGTCTGCCTGTCAGTCTCTGTTCACATAGGTCTGTCTGTACCTCTGTCTGCCTGTCTCTCTTTCTCTGTCTCTCTCTGTGATTGTCACTCTCTCTGTCTCTTCATCTTCTTCTGTCTCACGCGCGTCGCTGTCCTACGTCCTTGTCTTTGTCCGTCTAGCTGCCTCTCGCTCTTACGCGCGTCACCACCCTCCGCCCCCCGTCTCTCTCCCTCTCTGTTTCTTTCCGCGTCTCCGTCTGCCTCTGCCTGTCTCTGTCTTCCTCTGTCATTGACTCTCTGTAACTGTCTGTCTTCCTCTGTCATTGACTCTCTGTAACTGTCTGTCTTCCTCTGTCATTGACTCTCTGTAACTGTCTGTCTTCCTCTGTCATTGACTCTCTGTAACTGTCTGTCTTCCTCTGTCATTGACTCTCTGTTATTGTCTCTCTGTATCTGTCTCTCTCTGTAGCTGTCTCTCTGTATCGGTCTCTCTCTGTTTCTGTTTCTCTCAGTATCTATCTCTGTTTCTGTTTCTCTCAGTATCTGTCTCTCTCTGTATCTGTCTCTGTCTCTGGCTCACCGTCTCTATCTCTATCATTCTGTCTCTATCTCTCTGTGACTCTCTCTTGCCTTTCTTTATCTCTCCCTCTTTCTGCGTTTGCCTCTGTCTGTCTCTGTCTTCCTGATTTCATATGTCTCCCTATGCCTCTCTGTGTCTGACTCCGTCTCTCTCTCTAGCAAAATGCTCGGCGTTGCCCTTTTTTTCATGTTCAATTCTTGTGAACAAGAAAACGTCACCGTGTCTCTGTATATTTATCTGTTTCTCTACCTTTCTCTCTGTGTCTCTGTCTGTCTCTGTCCCTCTCTGTTTGTATCAGTTTTTCTCTCTCCGTCTCTGGCTCAGGCTCTGTCTGCCTCTGTCTCTACCTTTGACTGACCACGTCTGTCTGTCTACCTCTGTCCGCCTGTCTGCCTCTGTCTGTCTGTTCCTCTGGGTGTATCTCTCTCTCTCTCTCTGTCTATACTCTTTCTCTCTCTTTATCGCTTTGTCTCTCCCTGTGTGTCTCTGTCTGAGTCTTTCTTATTTACGCGCGTCGCTGTCCTCCGTTTCTCTCTCTCTCTCTTCGTTTCTCTCTCTGTCCCTGTCTCAGTTTGTCTGACTCTGTCTCCTATCTGTCTCTCTCTCTCTCTCTCTCCGGGTCTCACTCTATCTCTCTAACCCTGTCTCTCTGTCTCCGTCTGTCTCTCTGCGTCTCTGTCTGCCTGCCTGCCTCTATCTCTGTATCTCCGTGTTTGTGTTTCTATATCTGCCTCTATCTCTCTGCAGTGTGTCTCCATCTCTCTCTCTCTCTCTCTCTCTCTCTCTCTCACTTTGTCTCTATTTCTGTATCTTTCTGTCTGTCTTTCTGTGACTGTGTCTCTTGACTCTCTCTCTCTCTTTCTCTATTTCTCTCTTTTTTCTGACGTTTTTGTTTCTCTCTCTGCGGCTCTGACTGTCTATATCTGTCTCTTTATGCCGTTGGTTTCTGTCCTTAGTTGGTTCAAGTTGATTCATCCAATCATTGGTTGACAGCTAGTAAACTTGTCTAATAATCCGTCCCGACCCGCCCAGGGCGCTGGAAGTCTATTACGAAACAGCAGCCTCCGCTGGGCGACAACAGGCGTCAATAATATACATCATATTTACATATAATATGTATAGGAACATATTATTTTATATGCACCAATTGCGTTCTTACACTCTTCCAGTTAGCACATTAATGATAATGCGTGTTCTGGGCACACTGTTCTGCAATTAAATGCAGTAATAATGAAGGAAAGAAACCTTAGTTATGTTATTTTTACTTGTCTAATAGACCTAGAAGAGAAAGACGGAAATTTGTTACTACCTCCGAACATAAATACCTCCTAGATATCCTTATTTACTACTTAGATTACTTACATTTCTAGTTATTTCTATTAACAGTATAGAAATACTCGTTCTTCCTTATAATTCCACTACTCGCTTTCAATCGACAACTTCCATTAGATTTAAATAATGTCTTTACTTAAAAATTGTTCAAAACTTCTACTTCGCATGTTTTAGTTACAAGCACAAAGAAATATATATTATATAAATATATTATACATATGTTATTAATTATATATATTATATTATAAATATATATTATATTATATAAATATATATTATAAAAATTATATATATTATATAAAAATATATTTAAAGAAACATTTACTTTTTGGTTAGATTTAGCAGAACGATGCTGCACTACGAATTGTAAGGCGGCGTAGTATTCCTTGATCGCCGCACCGACCGCTAGAGTCGCTTACCGACACGTCATCTTAGGGCATTTAACACGGAGCTGCGCTACTGTATAAATACGTATATTGTGTTATAACCAACGCTAGTTTTTTATATGGAGGAAGACAAGACGGGACGTTAAATAAATCTCCTCTTCATGTTGCCGACAATCATCAGTCGCGGAAATTGCACTAAATGTAAATGCTGCAATTAATTAATAAAATCGGGAGACTGGCAACGCTTGTGTTAAGTTATATCGTATTTTTATTACTAAAAACATCGTAAATTATATCTATGATTTCCAGCTTCCTAAAAGGTCAAATCAAAAAATCTCACTAAAAATCCCCTGTAACTGCTAATCCTGAAGTTAAGGTAACTTTGGGAATATCGCTCTCCCATACCACAAACTAAACAATGAAACTAGAACCTAACTTCTCTGTATTTTTATAGATTAACGCGATCGCCCTATCAGTAATCTTTTGCCTTCATCAAATAACAATGGCACCCACAAAACGCATTGTTGATAGTTCTTTCTGGAATATTGCCTGGGATAATCCTTATAAGCGGCGTAGGGATGTAGCGACCCCATCGCCCTGCACGACCTTACCGGTGGGTGGGGAATGCAGCAATTAGCCTGTTTCTCCTACCTACAAACGAGTGGCTGACCGCTGTCCGTAACTGTAAGATATCCTTCTTACCTAAAATCCATTCCCGAACCCCGGGAGCCAATGGGTGGATTGAGTAGCTCGGAGGCTTCCGTTTTCTAACCTTAGGTGTATCCTTACCATTCCCTTTTTCCTGTTTAGAAGCAGAAGTGCTTTAAATAGGGGTAGATTGAGCTCCGGAGTCTCGGAAGACACTCAATGTAAGGGAAGAAAACCCTAAAAGTAAATTACCCGGTCCTCTTGGAAGGGGGTTGAGGCATGGGGAAAGCCGCTCAAACTCTCAATGGAAATGAGCCTCGGATTAACACACGACGTCGACAAAGGCAAAGAAAATGGTCTATGAATTTTGGATGCTGGAATGTTCAAGGTTTAAGTACTAAAGTAAATGAAGTTTTTAACGCAATAGAGGAGTTTAACATGGCTATAATACTGTTGAGTGAAACAAAAAAGAAGGGAAATAGAAATGAAAGGAAAGGAAATTATGTTCACTTTTTTAGCGGAGTGGGAAAAGAAAAGCAAGCAAGAGCAGGAGTGGCCATATCTGTACATAAAAGATTGGAGAAAAATATTCATAGCTGGGTAGCAATTGATGAGAGAATAGCATGTCTCGAACGTGTACTAAGAGGTACGAACTTATACTACGACTACTAATGTTTTTATTATAGGAATTTATACTCCAACAGACGATGCAAGTGTTGCAGAAAAAGATATATTTTTAGAGAAACTGACTATGCTGCTGGACTCTATTGGAAATCGCAAAGAAGTGGTGGTTCTAGGTGATTTTAATGGAAGAGTTGGAAAACGAATGGCACATAATGTTATGGTGAAAATGTATTAAATGACAACGGAAAAAGACTTATAGAGACATGTGAACTGTATGACCTTAAAATATTGAATGGCTATTTTCCACATAAAGATTTACATAAATTCACGTGGACCCAACCCACTAGAAAATTGCAATCAATAATTGACAACATTATTACTAAACAACAGTCATCAATAAAGTGGAACGATGTTCGGGTTCAAAGAGGTGCTTCCTGTGGATCAGATCACTACCTACTATAAGGAAAAGCTTACCTTACGTATAAACTGTACTTCAAAAGTTACGGAAACACAAAACCAAGTACAAAAGGTGGAAAAATAGAGAGTCAGATGTGGCCGAAATAAAATATCGAGAGCCTTCAAGATGATTCCATTGCATTTTTGTACAAATTGCGCATGGCAGAAAAATTAAAGTACATCCCAATAGGAAATACTGAAGAAAAATACCAATTTTTAGAAAAAGTTATATTTGAGATGGTTTTCCACAAAGGATTTTGAAGACAGAAGTGAATACAACAGAATGAAATATTTGGTCAAGAAAGAAGTGAAGAAGGCAAAAAATGTATTCTGGGAACAAAAGTGTGACAGATTAGACAAGTGCATTGGTAACACCGCATCTAGAGAGGCATGGAAAATGTTACATTCCATGAAATTGAATACAACCAAAGAATGGCATTTAGTAGACCCAATTGGTATTGAAAAATGGCAAATATACTATGAAAATCTTTTGAAAGAAATAGAGCTAAATTTCAGGGAATAAATTATGAACCACTGCATGTAAATTCGATCACACCAGATGTGACTTTGGAAGAGTTAAAAAATGTGTTAAGAAACTTGAAAAATAATAAAGCACCTGGGCCTGAAGGTATATCCATAGAGCTGGTTACACATTATCCTATCGTAGGTTTGGAATTAATTACTGAAATATTCAATGGCATTTTAAAGGAGGTAAAATACCTGAAATATGGAAATTAGCCTATACAAATTCAATTTACAAAAAAGGTTGTAAAAAAGATTGTAATAATTATAGAGGGATTGAAATAATTTATTGTGGGACTTCATCTTTGGTTAGACTGTATGGACGAGTGCTAAAGAATAGAATTGAAATGCAAACATCAGACTCAGAAGAGCAAAGTGGTTTTAGGCCAGGAAAATCGTGTATTGACAATATTTTCTGTCTCAAACAACTGATGGAAAAAACAATTGAGCGAGGAAGAGAACTTCACATAATTTTCATTGACCTCAAAAAGGCTTATGATAATGTACCAGTAAAAGAAGTATGGGGGGGGGGCAATGGAAGAAAAAGGAATATCAACAACATACATAAATGCAGTCAAACAACTTTATAAAGATATCAAAGGTCAAGTAAAAGTGGGAAAATGTCTATCAGACAACTTCCCAGTAAATAAAGGATTACGGCAAAGCTGCTGTATATCTCCAACCCTGTTTAAGATATACATTGATAAAGCCTTAAAAGAATGGAAAAGAAAGTGCAGAAGCATGGGTGTGGAAATAGGTGATGAAACATTGTTTAGTCTACTATTTGCAGACGACCAGGTGATAATGGCTGAAGACGAAGATGATGTAACTTATATGTTCAGAAAATTAGTTGAAGAGTATGGAAACTGGGGGATGGAAATAAATTTACAAAAAACTGAATATATGGTGGTGGGAGGTATGCCCCATGATTGAGAGACTAGTATAGGAATAAGTAAAGGTAAAACTCAATATAATATTTGGGAGTCACACTAACAGCAGATGGTAGAGACGAACAGGATGTGAAAAATAAAAATATAAGAGGAACAATAGCCATAAGAAAGTTGAATCGAGTGCTATGGAACTCAATTATTTCAATGAAGACAAAGAAACGCATATATAGCTCCTTCATAGAGAGTACCACACTCTATGGGGCAGAAGTTTGTACACTATCAAAAAAATTGAAAGACAAATTTCAATCAACAGAAATGATATTCTGGCGAAGATGTTGTAAACTTTCTCTGTTAGATAAAATAAGAAATAAAATGAAATTGAAAACAACCTTGAACAGGGAAAGACCGAGGAACAGATACAGGGGAAGACCGAGCAGAACATGGAACATGGCAATAACTGAAGCCATGGAAAAAAGAGAAATGGAGGAAAACGATGTATGGGATAAAGAGGCATGGAAATTGGGATGCGTAAAACGGCCAAGGCTGAAAAAAACCGCTAAATAGATAGAGAGAGATAATCCTTATAAGTCCAGCATGGCAATATCATTCTGCATGAATCGGCGCCCCATTGCATTACTCACTCACCAGTGAATGGCGGAGGTCCAGTACAGGGCTGCACGCACTGAGCCAGGAGGTTCACCGCCCGGAGTTCGGAGGTCGCTGTTGCGTCAGTTATACGACGTCGTGCTGACTCAGCCGTCTCACCTGATCACTGGCCCGATATCATTCTCTGATATCTCCTAACTGCGGCCCGCCACAGAGTAATGTAAAACGAGTTGTCATTACAGTAAAATCAACGATTACCTTCAAGCCAGATTTTGAGAAGATTTTGTCCTTCAAATGTTTTGAAGCACTAGCCCAATGTCAGTCATCAATGTCAGCAGTACGTCACAGACGAAGGAAAACAAACTGTCTCTGCTATAAAACCAACGAGTGCAGGGCCAGCTTTTGAGAGGTGGAGATATAGTACTTCCGCCGCTTGCGATAACGCAACCGCACACGCCAACAGTGTCGCGAACTTTCCTCGTAAAATGAAATATTTTATACACAGCTACTAGTAAAAGCGATTACTTGTAGATTACGCACCTAGTTCAATTGTGAGATAATGCTCAGATATTATAATAAAATTGTATTTGCAACAAAAAAAACAAAATACTTTTCTTTGACCGCATCTTCTGCTACTGATCTCAATGTAATGTACGTAAATATGTGATTTGCATTTCTGGATTGAAATAAAATGAAAGTCAGTAACGATATCTACAAAATATAGTATGACACACGCTGTAAAAGTGATTTTATTTTCTTCTTGAAAGTGACAATATAACTTTCGTAGCATTAACAAATATCATTACCCTATTGACACCCAGCATCTGCATTTCAGAATCTATTGCATTTTATGAAGAGATTTAAATTAAGAAATGAACCAATTAGATATATCTTGGTTTTTAACGTCTATGCATCTTCTTGTCGAAAATATTCTTTCAATCTTTTATTTTTCTGCCTCTGAAATAACATTTCGTGGATTGCACTTAATCAAATTGCACGCACCCGAATATGTAATTATATCATGCAAGAAATGATAAATATAACTTCTATAATGTTATATTGTACGAGTATCTCAATACAGTCCCTGGAAATTATATCTGCAGTCCTTATCGCTTCTCGTGATATGTGTAAACGCGATTTTGGCGAAAAGATTGCTGTCATCATATGAGAACGCCGGGCGCCCGGTGATTCACTAGGGCGAAGGGCGGCGTGTGGGTAGTGATACAGCTGTATGATAAAACGGTATTCGATTCAAAACGTACTCCCACGAGTCTTGTACGTATTCTAGAAGTGAACTGCAGTTATTTTCTTCTCTTTGCGTGTTGTGATTTTGATTTTGAAGTTTGAATATAAGGTGTAGTGATATTTGGTAAGATAATTTTTAAATTTTAAAGATAGAAGAAACAAAATGTTTTTTTTTCTTAGATTTGGAAGATCTCAAAAAGTATCGTGGGCTCACATTGACAGAAATGAATGATTTGGCCAATGATCCTGCATTTCATCCAAATGTGAGTGAAAGTGAAGATATTGAGGTTGTGGTATGTCCACCCGACTAGGATCGTCTTACCGACGTAGACGACGTTCAGATGTGATTGAAACAGTCAACGTGCAAGATTTGCCGGGACCCTTAGATGCACATTTCTGCCCTTCTCAAGAAACTGTTTAGGAAGATAAATCACGTATTAAATCATCTCGAATTGGTATATGGAAAAAACGCCGCCTTATGGAACAAAAAAGTGATTGGGTAACGAGCAAACCATATTATACCAAACTACAAGACAGGGGTAATGGTGCTGTAATAAAAATGGAAAATCTCAAGAAGAATCTACAAATCTTGTCTCCTAGGAAAGTCTTCGAGAACATTTTTTAATTGTGCTTTTTCTGAACACACTGTGACGGAAACAGTTCGTTATGCTACTACTGAGAAAAATACGAGTGATTTTGTACTTAGGCCGGATGCAGTGGTTTTTATTGGTTTATCTGTTTACTGCTTATCATAAATTACCTTCAGAAGTACTGGTTGGGGGCTGATGCTATTTCGAGTATGTTTGAATGCAGTGGGTGAGTTGGGGTGGCATTTGGAGTAAATGATTTAGCAAAGTGATCGGCTAATGCTTCAGCCTTCTCATAAGAAGCGAATTTCTTGCCCGTTGGAGTTGTTAATGGGGGTATTATTGCTTTCTTTTTCAAGATATTTTTAGTGAATTGCCCCGACGTGTTGTTATTTGTGCTGAGGGACTGGATTAAGTTATTGTAAATTGTTTGTTTATGTTCCCTTAGTGATTTTTTTACGATGTTGGACAGTAAATTTAACTCTTTCTTAAGCTGTGGGTTTCTCATGGTGCACCAAAGTCTTCTTGTTTTGTTTATAGTGTTAATAATTGTGAGAATGTTTTTCGGAAGTTTTTTTTGAAATGTTTAGTGGTGGGGGGCTGAGCATTACGCTGAGCAATGTACCACACAAAATAAACTACATATCCCCAAATGAAGTCATTAATACAATTAAGATTTTGCCAATAAGAAAAGCCCCTGGTCACGACCAAATAAGTAACAAAATCTTAAAAAACTCACCTAAACCCACAATAGCATATATCACCAATATTTACAATTCAATAATTAGAACTGGTTACTTCGTTATTTGGAAAAATTCAAATGTAATACCCATCCCCAAGCCATTCAAAAATCTATCCAGTAGTGACAACTACAGACCCATTAGCCTTCTTCCCACTTTATCAAAAATCCTAGAAAAACTAATCCTTAAAAGACTAAATTCCCATCTGAATAAAACTCAAACAATCCCAATGCACCAATTTGGCTTCACTAATAAAGTTTCAACTTCTCATCAATTATTAAGAATCACGGAGCACATACACACGGCATTCCAAAAAAACACCATACAATAGTTATCTTTTTAGACATTTCGAAAGCTTTTGACAAAGTGTGGTACCCTGGATTAATATTCAAACTTAAAGAAATAGGTACCCCTAACTATTTAATTAATACCATTAATAGCTTTCTCCAAGACAGAACATTTTCAGTCACAGTTAATAATCACACATCCAATCCCCGCAGAATTACAGCTGGATTACCTCAAGGCTCACCCTGTCCCCCACGCTTTTCAACATATACACAGCCGACATTCCCATAACATCACACACGCACATCGCTCAAATCGCCGATGACACCGCAATTTTCATGTCCAATCATTCAACTTATCTAATCTGTAAACAAATTCAAACACATTTAAATAAAATTGATGAATGGTCTGTCAAATGGAAAATCAAACTAAATCCTACAAAATCATGCGCCAAAATATTCTCATTAAGAACATTTTCAACACCAACACCACTCCTAATAAACAATAACCCAATTCCATGGACCCCGCACAATGAATCTGTCAAATACCTAGGGCTGAATCTTGATACCAGACTAAATTGGAAAAATCACATTACAGTAAAAGCACAGCAAGCCAAAATAAAATTAATGCAACTAAAGCCACTCTTAAATCGCAATAGTAAGCTCTCATTAAACAACGCCATCACCATCTATAAATCAATAATTAGACCCCTAATGCTTTATGCATGCCCTATCTGGATCAATGCTTCTAAAACTAATATAAATAAATTACAGATCATCCAAAATAATTTCCTCAGACTTGCCACTCATGCACCCTGGTTCATCTCAAACATTCAACTGCATAAAGAATTTAATTTACCCCCTATACTTGACCATATCGCGCTCCTATCTAACAATTTCTTCTCCAAAATAAACACAATAACCCAAGCCACCCATTACGGCCTAGCCACCACCTACCAGCTCCCAACAAGAATAAAAAATAGATATCCATTAGATTCATTCCTCAGCATATTTTCAGAACTCAATTAATCACATAGGTGCTCTGTGAGTTTCCTATTCATGTGTATTTAGATTTAGTTGTAAGATTAGCATTTAAGTTAAATATAAGTCATAAAAATACATATGATGTAGTATACATAATACTGAACTATGTACATTCGTTCACTAATAAAGATATACTAAAAAAAAAAGAAGTACTGGTCGGAGGAAGAGGATCTGTCTGTTGAGGTAGTAAAAAGAGCTATGTCAAGAAATAGCTTTCTCAAATTGAAAAAAAATTATTCATTTTAGCAATAATAATTTGGCAAGTGCCAACAAGCCATAAAGGTTTTAAAATAAGATATCTATTTGAGCTGATAAATCAATCCTTTCAGCAGTTTGAGATACTTGAAGAATCGTTTTCAGTCGATAAAATGATTGTGAAATACTATAGACAATATTAACTGATTATTAGAGGTAAACTGATTAGATTCGGATATAAATTGTGGGCACTTTGTGGGGCTAGTGGCTATATACTCTCTGTAGTGGCTATTGTTATGATTTTGATCTTGATTGCGGAAAGGCACAAAATTAATTGGAAGATGATTGACTCTTAGGTTCAGTTAGTAGTTCTGAAGAATTTGAAAGCTGTCGAAGATCCAAAGACGCATTTTGTGATTTTTGACAACTTCTTTACAAATCGAGATCTTCTGATTCATTTTCGCAACATGGAGTTTGGAGCCACAAGTGAACTGTGAGAGACACGATGTGTACTGTGTCATTGACGTTTGCAACCTGACCAAAGAAATTGTGAAAAAAACTAATATTTATAAAAACTAATATTAAAATAACTAATATTATATAAACTTCGGAGTATCGCATCGGGGAAACTGTATTGCTGACTGCGCAATGGAGACTTCGCCTCGGATTTGGATGACGCGGTAGCCCGATAAGTGCTGCACCAAGCGGAGTTCACGGCGTCGGTGTGAACATGACCCGATGAAAGCGCCCTATGAAAGTTCAGATGTGACGTCACGTGTACCCAATGGTGCTTATGAAACTAGGTCTGGGCGAGTGTTATTTCGAAAACGAGAACAGCAACGTAGCCTTATCGGTCCGTCAATGTAATACTGATATGGAAATTATAAAAAGAGGAGTATAAAAAAGTCATACTATTTATGAGATTGTAATAACGAAGAGTATATTCTATTCTGTTCAGTTTTTTCGGTGTTTCGTGAACCTGTGAGCCTTATAAAGAACTGCCCCTGCATGCCATGATTAATCTCAAAAAGCTTAATCTCAAAAAGACCTGTGAAATGGTCCATAACTCTAGACATCTGTCTATCATTTGTACATTTGTATTGATCTTTTTAGAGAAAAACGCTGAAAAACTGCTTACAAGTGATATTGTATGTGCATTTTGTGTATATTAGCAAAAAGGGTACAAATTGGGAGCTGTAATACATTCTATTTGCACCCGCCACTACTACATTCTCACTATACCCACCATACCCTAAATCGAATGTAATAGTCTGAAAGCATATTTTATTGTAATGAACCATATTTTTTAGAATTGCAGGGATCACACGTATTAAATAAATGTTATCCATTAAAAATTGTCTAGCGTTTTAATATTTCGGATGCCGAGAAATAGGTGCTTCTCACGAAACGAATGCTCTCGTGGTTCAGTGGCGAAGTCGCTTGCCCTTCACCGCTGAGGGTCCGGCTTCGATTCCCGTTGAATCTCATGTGAAACAAAACGAGTACGCATTCTTCACAGGGGCTAGTCCAACCTTTGTGAAGTGTTCTAAACCCAACCCCAATCCTACTTCCTTCCCAATTCTGGTCGCTGAGTAGTGACGCAGGGGCGCGTAGTTGGAGGGCAGGTACGCGGAGATGCAACTTGGCGGTCCTCTTGACAACTGTCTACGATGAGGCCTGACGGATATGACATACTGTTAAAGAAGGATTACTTCGAAAGCGCACAACGCCCCCTGGGACTTGGATACGCGTTGCGTCAATTGAAGACGCAACAAATTTTAAAAAAATAAAAGGAAAGAACAACGTTTTGTGAGTCCGCGATGCGAAAAATGTGTGTTTCAGCATTACTTGTAGTGTATGGAAGTGTAGTCGGCAAACGCAAAACTTTAGACCTATGTCCACGTATTCTTTTTCTTTAACAGATCTTCAAAAAAAATGTCAACGCTGCGAAAGATAGGAGTTCAAATAAGTCACCGAGTGTCTAATGTTTCTGTTATCTCTCAGTTCAAGCGTGAACATACAGTGTGTTAGAGACCAAAAACTGCGCGTTTAAAATTTTTGGAAAAGTGGAAATACACGAATGACGTTGAGTAATAGTCTTTATTATATAATATTTTGTCTGTTTATCCATTATAATGTAAGATATTCGTATATTGTAACTAATGCATGATATTTCTTTGATGCTAAGAGTACACTGATCACACCCGTTATCATTTATGTATGTATGTATGTATGTATGTATGTACACTATGTGATCAAAAGTATTCGGACACGTCCAAAATAGAGTTATGGTGTGGTCGTGTCATGGAGGGGGCTTGCATCCCTTGTTGTTTTGTGTGGCACTATCACGGCACAGATCTAAGTTGATGTTTTAAACTCCTTGCTTCCCACTGTTGAAGAGCAATTTGGGGATGGCGATTGCATCTTTCAAAACGATCAAGCACCTGTTCGTACTTCATGGCCTGTGGCGGAGAGGTTACACCCCTGTAATGGACTGACCGGACTTGAATCCAATCGAATACCTTTGGGATGTTTTGGAACGCCGGCTTCGTGCCAGGGCTCACCGACCTACATCGATTTCTCTCCTCAGTGCATCACTCCATGAATAATGGGCTGTCATTCCCTCAAGAAACATTCCAGCACCTGATTGAAAGTATGCTTGAGTGTGTGAAAGCAGTCATCAAGGCTAAGGGTGGAACAACGCCCTATTGAATTCCAGCATTACCGATGGAGGGCACCACGAACTGGTAAGTCAATTTCAGCTAAGTGTCCGGATACATTAGATCACATTGTATGTATGTACGGGCTCTGACCTATCGGCGACGCCCCTGCCTCGCGGACATGGGTTAATGGAGTACGTGAGGTTATCACATCTCCACGCCATATTCCGGTCTTCTCAACCTGAGAAGTGAGTTTTCTCATCGTTACACAGCAACATACACTGGTACATTGCGAGGAATACGCAATAGTATTTGCTCGACCGGGAATCGAACCGAGTCCGCGTAGGGAAATATTCAATGTTAATAGAGTAATTTCACTTTTATGTCATTAAAAAGTAAATCTATTGTTTTAATCATAATGTCAGTGTCATTATCAAAAAAGTTTCATTTTTTTGGACAACGATAATTTTTATTACAAATGTATAATGAACATTCAAATAAATGATTAGAACTGTGGCAGCCATTTTCAAAGTGTATGTGATTTAAAATGGTAAAAGTGGTTTTCATTTTTTAGCTAAAGCTCAGCAATGGAAAAAAATCTGAAAAAAATGGATCAGGTATTGTGTTTGAAAATAAATTCGTTTTTTAAAGCCTGCTCCAGGTTTCTAAGATAAGTCTTTTTTGAAAAAAAAGAACTAATGTTTTAATTTGGCGCTGAGAAATATCAAAAAATGTTTTTCTGATAGTGTAAATTATTTTGTTATTTTCATATTTTTCATTCGGATAAAATAGTGTTAAGTTGACGAAAAAATTAAAATAAATAATAGTTTTTCTAGCAAAAGTTTGCCATTTTCTGGCGCTCGACAACAACTACGAAGAATTCGTAAGGCGAGAAAGTAAAAAAAACACATTTGGGGCTGTAGAGGGATGTGAGTGGTGGGACGAGGGCTAAGAAATCTTTAAAAAAGATTATGCTTATGATAGAATTATAGTGTAACTATTCATATGCCATTTGGTTTAGGGTAACATTTTACCATTTTATGCGGGGGGACCCTTTGCCCCCCCCCCCCATAAAAGGTCCAAAATCTCGCCTCTGAAGACGACTGACAGAGTAAATCTTAAAATTAATAGTGATCTTCATTGAATATTTAAATCTTCTTTAGGATACATGAAGATTATTCAACTCCTTACCAATCCACTTTTTATAAAACAAGGAAAATAGAAGGGAAAACACGCTCCAAATGCAAGCAAACATCTAGGAGTTATCCAATTGCATCATTACCCTTTATTCATTTACGTAGTCTGTACGAAATGACGCACCAGGAATTATTTACTCCTTTCAAAATTGTACAAATATAAAATATTTATTTTATATCAAAATAACTTACCAAGTAAGCTGGGATTAGTCATGATTCATACAAGTACTTATATCTTGTCATATATATCATGATTCATATCAGTAAACGTGCCAGTTGAGGTTGCCAGTAACGGGCAAGTGGAGACTTGAGAGAACCACCGCGAGAGGCACAGGCCACACCGCCTATCCATGGCCCTTTCGTTGAGCAGTCTCCGCGCTCACGAACACATTTCCATGTTTTGCGCTTCGCGCACATAAAAACGCTGCCCTCGGCACGTGTATCAGTAAGTTGAGTGCGCTACTCTATCATCGACGAGCAGCCACTATACAGGTGTCGCCACTATACAGGTGTACGGACAGACCCGACTCACACACCTTCAGTTACCTGCTGGCGAGAGACCGTGTGTGCCGCCCGCACACTCTTGCTGTCAGGGCTCACCTAGGACCCGGTCCGTTCTCGAGCTGCGGGACATATTCTCCCCACAACCAGCGAACTGTGTGGGACGCCTGCATTCCCGCTTCGCCCGGGAGAGGAGCACCGCTGGTCCACCGCGGTGCGGTGTACAAATTACTTTGTATAGAGAAGGGCCTTTCAGTCTGCTAGCGCCCCCCTCCCCGTTCCAGGTATTCTTCCCCCTGCTCTGTACACAACCAATGAAATCATCAGATGTTTGGGAATATTTTTTACTAGAATAGGAATCCCACCTATGGTGGTATCAGACAACTCTCAGTCATTCTTATCTAAAGAATGCCTTGAAATCAACAAAAGAAATTTAATAAAATTTTCTGCACGTAACCTTATCATCCATCTAGTAACGGCCAAGCGCACGGTATAAATGTTAAAAGAATTTTTTTGCAAAACTAGATGTTGATATTGAAAGTTAATTACAAAGAATGCTTTTCAGTTAACATTCAGAAACGGAGAAGACACCTGCTGAACTTCTAATGGGAAGAAAACTGCGGTCTATTTTTTATAAAACGCACCCATGTGCATGAAGAGAAAAGGAGAAAATAATCAGATATTCAAATAAAAATCTAAGAATATTTAAATTATGCTATTTAGTTTATTAGAGAAATAGTAACTCGTCCTCTCCAAAATGGTTAGAAAGACTAATACACGCTGTTGTAGGATCTACTTTGTATATTATGACACTGCAGAATGAAACAATAGATAAAAGACATGTTGATCACATAATAAGATTTCAGGAGAAAAAATGGGAGAGTTATAACAAAAATTCAAATTTCACTGAAATTGCCCATGAGTAGACTAATTTGTTTCTCATGCAGGAACTGCACCGCCAGATGTAAGCATTATATCTACGTGCACTTCAACTTGATCGGAGACTGTTTAATTGTGAAGAATCTTTATATTACTTTTATCCCGGATTCAAATAGTGATACCCATAGAATGATGTGGATCATGGAGTATTCTGAAATGTGTAAACGCAGCATACAATACGTTTAACTCGCTCCAGTCCTATTTTACCTTCTAACACAAGTTATCTACACAGTCGGAAGCCGGATTGATATTGTGTGACATTCTCACACCACATTATCAATCGATCGATATCAGAGATGTGAGTACTTTAGTTATCGAGTCTAGAAGCGCTCGTCCGCGGTAGTTAAGTGGGTCTGTTTCGTTTCCCTTCTTCTGGATCAAACTACCGAAACACACCACCTTGATGGACCATTGCCAGTCTTAAAAATCAAGTTAAAGAAAACTGCTTCATTTAATATAAAGATTTTTATTTTAAACAAAATCTGTGGCACCGTCCAAGTGGTGTCTTAGTGGTACTACTAGTGGTGCTCCCATTACACGACGTTAGTGCCACAAAATATCAAATGTTTTGTTATTTAAAGAACACTTTATAATGATACAAGAGTCTGCAATTTCCAACAAAAGAAACCAGAAATAATAATAACAATTGCAACTTTTATAGCTCAGTCGATTCGCTGGTTCATTCCTATAATGAATGGATGGAAGGAAGGGAGGTTATCGATTAAATCATTTCATTAATTGAGCAAAATTAATTTATTCCTGGCAAAATTAGCTGCCAGGGAAGTTACACGTCGCGAGAGAGCGACAAAAACTGCCTACCAATTTTACGCAATGAGTTCATGGTTCTAATAGCTAGGAAGAAACATCTTAACACTAACATTTGGGTTTTTTGTCTACAATAATTAAAAAAACTGCCTGAGCGCGGCAACCGAAACTTTCACCGGAATACCCAGCGAAGGAACCCCGTGACGTAATCAGGGGAGAGAGTTCGTCTTCGGTTCAATACCGGATTATCACCGCTGGTTGTCGGCGCCTCCGCAGACCGGCTGGATAGCTGTCCTCGTCTCGTGATTCACCTTCGCTCTGGCGAGGGCTGACGGCGTGGTGCAGCGACGGCGGGGTGGTCAGGTCACCGGTTCCCCATTCGGTGCTGTGATGACGGCATGGTTCGGAGGCGTCAAAGGCGGGCGGGCTCAGAGTCAGCTCGAGGACACACGGGCGCCGGGCGGGCTTAATGCGGGCTTGAATGGGCCCGAGGCGTCACTACGCGGCGAACGCAAATTGACGCGTCGTCTGCGCGGGTCTTTGGTTCGGTGAAAATCGCACTCGGTGGCCAAGTTCAGCCCTCGAGCAGAAATTAATAATGCTCCTCACTCCGAGTCTTATCTAATAGCCACGTCTTTTCTCCTACAATTTCTCCCTCTTGTTTTTCTCTACTCAGCTCTCGGCCGAGTTAGCCTTCGTTTCCCCCTCCCGAAAAAGTTTCAAGACCCGTACCTTTTCCCCTTTCCTCACGGGGAGATGTTTCATAGACCGAAACTATTTGCGTCGCAATTTTTTGTCACCCAATCGGGACGCACTGTTCCTGGAATTTTCCACGGCGATCTCTCTCTCTATTTCTAGAAGCATCGCTTGCAGCTGCCGGAACACGTGTTCAGGCGGCTTTGTTTTTCAAAACATAATTCCTGGGCGCCGTGATCGGGCGGCGACGGCGAACTATTTACAATACCCCTGGGGTTTCCGGAAGTGTTGTAGGGAGATTCCTTGCGCGGGCGCGTGGCGAATGGCCGGCAGGCAGGGTCTGTCTTCGGGCCAAGATGCGGGTGGTCATTGTTTTGCTAAGTGCGCGGGGGCTCCCCGAAAGGGGGTAGGGATCCTTCCCAGCGCATCGCCTTCCCACGCGCATCGCCAGCCTGCCGAAGGGGTGTGACGGGCGAGCGCCGGGCGTGCGGCTTGTCGTAAATAAGTCTGCTGCGCACGGCACCCTATTTGGCGGGCGGGCGGGACAGCTGGCGACGGCGGCGGCGGGGGAAAAAGAAGTACTCCAGAAAAGGACCTCAACACCAGAAGAGGACCTACAGAAGAAGCAGTTGGCCGAAGAACGACGAAGAAAGACGAAGATGGCCTCGAAGGAACCCGTTTCTCCAGGGATTGATAAAGAGAGCCCGTGCCCGGGGTAACATGGGCGAAGTCTCTAACGGCCAAACCTGGGCGGAAGGAGCAACCCTTCATGTGGGGTTAATACATAAGATGGCAGGTGGAAAGGCCATGAGATAGCAGCCATATCAGACCACACCCATTTTGGAATGGAGAGACCATTGGAAATTTGCCTCGGACCAGAACCCCTAGGGAGCGCCAGGGCACAGATGGAGCTAGCGCCGTGTGTGACAGCATGCGAACCGCTAGTGGTGTGTTGTTGAACAGGCGGACACACACCGGAATACCAGAAATTACTACAGCCGAGAAAGCAGCACTCAAGATCTTTTAGCTGCACCTGAGCACAGTGTTTCCCAGACATCACTTGGGACCACTGTGTCAGGCCTGCCACGACGGAAGGTTCAGTGGACGAACGAAATTAATGAAGACATCATCAGGTTATATTATCGCATTACCCGTTGCGATTCAATTCGTATAGGATATCGGCAGGAATTACATAGATGTTTTACCCAACAGTATCCACTTTTATCTCACCCTTTTTGAGCAAAATATTGCGGACCGAAGAGCATTAATCCATAAATCTGATAAATATGTTTCATGTACTAGAAAAAATGAGATTAAAGCTGAAGTGCAAGCACAAAGCTTTAATCTCATCGCAACAAGGGATCACAGAAGCCTCAGTAATACCCGTCACACAAATTCAAACCCCAACATCAGGCATTCCTCTGCATGAAGCGCCTTCAGACGAATATCCTACTTTCGGAGATCAACAATATGAAAATCTCGAATCACAATATCGGCTGGCAAATATTCAATATGGAGGGATGAATCCTAATATTAAACCAAGAGTTCCTAAACAGCACAACTCAAAGAAACTGGCAATGCTATTTAAGACAGCAAACGACCAAATTTTGGTAAACAAGATCTCTCACATTACGACCTATGCAACCTTGATTCTGCAATATATTGTACGGCAGTGGCAATTGTAAGAGCAAATGGTGGTAAAATTATTGAAATTCACCCACAACGGAAATCCCAGCTAAATCAGAAATACCCTCCATGGAAAATCAGACTACAGAAGAGAATAGAACGCCTCCGATCAGACATCGCTACACTCGAAGCCTTCCAAAGAGGAGACAGAAGTAAATATCTGAAAAACAGAGTTAAAGTCATTAAGAAGAAACATCGCAAACACTCACCATAATCCTGATAATAGTCATCTGCTTGAATTTATAGAGACTCTAGAACAGAAACTAAGCGTTTACAGCCATCGCATGAAACGTTACACCAAAAGTCTAAAGCGGAAACTTGACAACAGAGAATTTCACAAGAGCCAAAAGGATTTCTACAGAAAGATGAATGAAAGGAACACAGAAGTGAACAGCTTACCAGAGAAATCTACTTTTGAAGAGACCTGGAGTAAAATATGGTCGACGGAAAGTCGCTTCAATGCCAACGCACCTTGGCTAGAACAGGTCAGGAATGCAGCAGCACATATCACCGAAATAACAACCGGTCAAATCACCCTAGATATTCTACAAAAAGTTGTACAGAAACTTCAAAATTGGAAATGCCCTGGATCAGACGGTCTTCATAACTACTGGTTCGAAAAGTTCACCTGCCTCCATGGGAAAATTCTAAATCTCATAAACCACTATCTGAATAATCTTGAAGAAATGTCGCACTTTCTGTGTGAAGGTGTCACATATATGAAGCTAAAAGCCAGTGATACTACAGATTCTACGAAATATAGACCAATCACTTGTCTCAATTCTTTCGACAAAGTCATCACAAGTTGTTTATCAATGGTTATCGAGAAACACAGTGTAGCATATTCTATCTTAGCCGAAGCTCAGAAGGGGTGCAGCAAGGGCTCCCTTGGATGTAAGGAGCAACTCATCATTGATAGTGGGTCATGTCTCAAGCATGTAAGAAGAAACGCAACTTGTTCACCTGTTTCATTGATTATAGAAAGGCCTATCACATGGTTCCGCATGATTGGCTCCTCTATGTGCTGTCACTATATCGAGTGAACTTGACAATCGTGAATTTCCTGAAATCCATCATGGGCAAATTGAATATACTTCTCGACTCCACAAGGTACTTGTGCAGGCAGATGACAATTACACGCCCCTCAATCTAAAACAAGATATGCAAGTTCATCAGCTCTCTTTGCAGCAAGAGATCGATTCCTGGAAACAGATAGCTCTCCACGGTGCATATCCTGCTGCAGTTGCTAATCCAAATGTCGATCAAGAAATGTCGTACAAATGGCTCAGTATAGGATATTTGTACCCTGAGAGCGAAGGTTTCATGATAGCAATACAAGATCAGATGATTCCCACAAAGAATTACCTAAAATATATCATCAAAGACCCAGGAGTACTAACTGATGAATGTCGCATGTGTGGTCGAGATCATGAAACCAAACAGGATATTATATCAGGCTGTAGTTGTCTAGCCCCCACTGACTACAAAGTGATACACGATCAAGTGGGCCACATCATCCATTCCAAACTAGCTAAAAAACACAGGCTACCTCAGAAAGTGGATGCGCCATACTACCAGTATCATCCAGAAGCGGAACTAGAAAATGAGACACATAAGTTATACTGGGGCCGCAGTATTCTGATAGACAGGATAATTCAGCACAACAGACCTGATATTACTCTTTGGGACAAATCTGCAAAAAAAGTTTGTTTTATTGATTTTGCAGTCGTCAATACCAGCAACATGATGACAACATACCAGACTAAAATCGACAAATACAGAGCACTAGTATTTGCCGTAAAAGAACAATGGCGAGTGTCAGAAGTGAATACTATCCCAATTGTACTGTCAGCAACTGGCGTGATACCAAAAACTCTCTACAGATCGTTGGAAGAACTCTGCTTGGAACAGAGCATTATCATCGGCCTCCAGAAGACGGTTATAATCAGTTCCTGCTCACTATTCAGGAGATTCATGGGAGGAAATGTTGGGTTTTGAAAGCTCATTCTTGAAATTGTATTTGTTATCAGCATTTGGAAACTGTTATTTTATGTTTACATTTGAAAACAGTTATTTTATGTTTATGTATTAGAATGCCTTAATTTGTTTTGTGGATTTTAAATATGTCTGTGTTACCATGCTTTGATATTGTATCTGCGTGGTATCCATGTGAAACCAAAAACTTTGAAAATAAACAAAATAATAATAATAATAATAATAATAATAATAATAATAATAATAATAATAATAACAATAATACAATATATTATTATTACTATTACTGTAATTATAATTTTCACTTTTGTCGGGTTTTTCTCCCTTGAGGATCCAGGTTTAAGGTGCCTTTAGGCATACCACTTTACACATTTAGAATCATGCAAACAATTCGGTAGGTTTCAGCTTTTGGAATAATTATGTGAGAAGAAAGAAGATTTAATTTTTCCAATCATCCAATTTATCGTATTATTACTATGATATTTTATGTATTTTGTATTATTTTAAGGCCATTGGCACCTGGTGGAAATCCTCTGCAACGCTAGAGCACTTTTTAACGCACCAGAGAGAAAGCGCCCTCGCCCTGGCCGCTCGAAAGGGACACCTAGAGAGCGCTACCTCCCTCTCGGCGAGGAACGCCGACGTGGATTGTGCAGGCATGTATGCGAACACCCCGGGGCGCCGCAACGGCGCCCATGGCCACTGGGTCAGAGTATTCATGCCTCTGGAAGCCGAAGCGAACATAAATGTGAAGTCAGCCGATGTGATGACTCCACTGGCGCTGCCGGGTATTAACGGGCACAAATGAGGACTATGGCGACTCTATAAAACGCAGGGGTTCTGCGGACGTGGGGGGGGGGGAGCAGTCATCTCTTTACATGAAGGCCGAAGGCGTTCACTGGAGACCTACCTCCCATTTGCTGGAAGCCGAAGCGAATGTTAAGTCGGCTAGTGTCATGACTCAGCTGACGATGGAGGATAGCAACGGACACAAGGACTGCATCCACACCCAAGATCACAAGAGAGAAGCAGACGTGAGCGTGGTGAGGGACAGTCAGCTCTTTACCTGATGGCCGACCACAGGAGACAATACCTCCCATTTGCTGGAAGCCGAAGCGTATATAAATGAATCCCCAATGGAGAAAGGGAACATTTTCATATTTCCCTTGTTTTAATGTTATCATTAGTATGCATTTCTTTTAGCTTTAGCTTTTACTGTACAACTGTGCTAAATGGTAACTTCTTTACTTTTGTTCTCGTTGCTAAAACATGAATTAAAAGAACAATAAAATGCAGAAAGGGACATGTCCCAAAGATGTTACGTTCTTGCACTGGTTGAGGTTGGCAGCCATGTAAAATTTCTAAAAACTGTGTTGTGTGCTATATTTTATTGTGTGTACTTGAGTTTTAATGTTCTTTATAACAGGTTTATAAATATTTTTATGAGGAAAGGACGTTCTATGTTTAAAAATATGTTTGTAGAAGAAGAAAATGAAGGCAAGAAGTAGCTCAATTTAGTTCTTGTGACAAGAAATGTTATTAATAAACTGTTATGCTATGTGAACAAAGTTTTGTGAATTCTAAGTAGCAATAATTCCATAGAGAAACGCAGGTGAAGATTGTAAATGTCGAGAGTTTCGAGACTCCACATCTGAACCCAGATGGACTTTTATGTTACTGCAATAATTTTTACCCAAAGGATATTCAAGACACTTATAAAGGTATATTCATTAAGCGTTAATCATTCTAGAGATGAAAGGTTATTGACTACAAACCTTTTCAATTAAAATAATAATTAACGATTTTTTAACTTCAATTTGTTTCGCCTCATTCGCGCTTAATTTTTTTAAAACTATGTGTTGACATGAGAATAAAATCATATTTGTGATGTAGTCTATTTTCAGAAACATTTTTATCGTTAAAATGTATCATAAGATACCCATCTAATGCAAAAAATGTACATTTGTCAAATTTCTTTTCGTAATATCAACAATGTTAAAAATAATTCAATGTGTTTTGTAGTGTATTACCTTCAGATACTGCAAATGTAAATGCAGGAAAAGTTACAAAACAAAATATTGAAAGTCTTTCTGCAAATTGTTTTGCAAAATTTAAGACGAGCTCTTTCTGCATTGGGCGATTCAAATGTGAAGTCGACCGATGAGATGACTCTGCTGGCGCTGGCAGATAACGGGCACAAGGAGTGCGTCAACTGACAAGGTCACAAGAGTAAAATTCATGTGGGCGCGGTTGGAGGAGGAGACACATCGCTTCTTCCGGCGACTGAAGTCTGCTGGAAGTCCGGAAGAACGTGAATGCGAAGTAGAACGAAGGAACTCCGTTGGCTCTGGCGGTTGGCAACTGACTCGCGGACTGCGTTGGCCACCGTGAAGATTAATTGATGATAATTTTCACTCATGGGTAAAATATAAAAAAACTACCTCGGACGCGAAGCAATCTGAAATGCACTAGCTTCGGTGAGATTTCACCCATGGATGAACTAGAGCGTTGCGCCAAATTGAGAAAATGTGAATTCATAACACATTTGTGAGTTAACTAGTTTCGCAATTTGTACCCAGTTATTCAATGAATAAACATTCGCTCCTCTTTTCCTTGAAAGCGGCTAAAATTTAGACAATTTTATGTTCTATCTTTTTAATAAAGTCTTTGCTAAGCAAGGCAAACACGAAAAACAACTTTTGTAAGCTTTGATTTCTCATATCTCGACTGGCTGTGTATACATTTCATATCATATGGAGTAGTACACGTGCCTCAAGAACGCCAAAAAATTGGTCTCTTCTAAATTTCAGCTCAATTATATTTGTTCTGCACTGTAAACGTAATTCGCTTGGGTTACTACGCCAGTGGAAAATACACTGCTGCAGCACCTGCTGCCAGATGAACTGTGTGCGGAAAGCGAGGCAACGCGAGCCTTTCCCCGCAGCAACGGGTTAAAGGCTTATCGACACATTCGGAAATCAATGGGCATTACATGGAAGAGCCCATCAGTCAACCGCGCGAAAGGAACTACGTGTGTGCTAGTTGTTCGTTCCGCCAAATGTCAATTAGTCAGTTCTTTTGAGATGACAGCGACAATTATACTTTAAATTACTTCGCAATTTCAGCGAATTTCTTAGGGCACATTGTTTCCATTGTGTATATTATTTTTAGTCATTAATGACCTTCATCGTGAAGATAATCATCAGTTTGTATAGTAGTATAAAGGCTTAAAACTGCCAAGGACTTATATATTACTTCTCTCTTTCTCCCTTGCTATTACTATTGCTATTCCCTTGCTACTCCGCTAATAATACTTATTAGCGGAATTTGAGGGTCCGCTGCAATTTATCACGTTATGATGTTAATAAATATAGTGTTATATGTGTCTCACCCGCTTCAAGAGACTGACGACAAAAGCAAAAAGCGTTTGTTTAGATGGTAGGATAGGTTATGATAGTAAATAAGATCAATTTAGTACGCCCTCTCAAATTTCATGTAAACCGAATATAAATAAAGTTAAAATATTTTTGTTCTTCCATGCCACAGCACCACCATGCAACATTTCAGTGTTGAGAAGAAATGATAATTAGTGTCGTAATTAAAAATGCTGCTGAACAACACTACATAATTGGCTTTTCGAAAATTTAGCACACTACTTAATTTAACGCTACATACTGTGGCGTCACCAATTAATTAATATAATTTTATTGTGGCGTCGCCAATAACAAAATAATTTCTACATCTGGAAATAGCTCGCGTCGAGAAAGAAGTGGGTCAAGGGACGCTGCCTTCGCCGCGACGGTTCCTTTCGTCACGCAGCGGGGCCCGCCCCGACCGCACTCAGCCTCCTTTTCAGAGGCGGACCGTTTATTGCCCCCCTCATAAATAGACATAATGTCCCTGGCCGGAGCCCAGTAGGACAATGCACACCCTCGCGCCCCTCTTTTGCCAGCGACCCGGGAATGCCGCCGCCCCGAAGGAGTTCGCACAGAAGACACATTTACAACACGTAGTGATCGAAACCTTTCTCAGCGAGTCAACCGATCCCCTTTCAAACAATGCCCACCCCCCGCACTCGTTTTGGCACGCGCCTGGGCTAGGCACCAGAATTCCCGCAGGGGCTGTTTACAAACTAAATACAGTAGGCTGTCGATTAGCCCATGCCGACCGTCGAGGATCCGTGAAATGCGCTCCTGCTCGAACACGTGTCCAGACAGCTGCCAAAAGTTTCTGGAGCCGTTGACAAAGGGAAGCGAGCGAGAGAGAGAAGCCGATGTCAGACAGAGAACAATCTACGGAAAAATACGGGAAAATTGCCACATGATTGGTTAATCAGAATTCTGCGACGCAGCCACCCTCAGCCAATGGGAAGCTTCGCCATGAGGGACGGGAGAAATTCAGAGCTAGGAATATTTTGGGAAGGGGAAAGGGAGTTCTTTTAAAAACGTGATGTGCAGTGGAAATCAAGACACTTCTAAATTTTTGTTACTTCAGGACACTTCTAAGATTTTTTCGGCCAGACTTCTAAGATTTTTTCGGAACGCTCCTTAGAATTTTTTGAGAGCTAATTTTTTTGCCACTTCGAGATACTTCTAAGATACTTCGAGATAATTGCAAGATACTTCTTGGTTGCTAAGTTTGCTTGATTACTCAGTTACTTACGATCGGGACGCGAGTTTGGGAAAGACTTTCCCAGAATCGAATTAGTTAGGACGCGACTAGTGGACTTGTCGCGGAGGACACTCGGGCGGGAGACTACTGGATCCCGCGCCGTTTCCGCATCGGCCCGCCAGCCTTTGCCGCCTCCCGTGTCGGGCCCAGTGACAGCCCACCGCGTTACGTCAACGCCCGTGGCCACCCGCCCCTCTGAGCCTGCTCGAGCCGGCGACCTGCCGAGAGAGAGGACGCGCCGCTACCTGCCGAGGGAGGACGCGCCGCTGAAGGTCAGCGACCTGAACCTGCCGCCGCCTTTGCTTCGAGGCTGCCGCCTCGGCCCGCCCGCGGAGACAACGCAGCCACTGGTGAAAAACTACGAGACGAAGCCGTCTCGCAGAACAATCGTAACGGCGAGAAATTGCAAGTGGCCGCGCTCAGGCCCTGCAGACCTTAAATGATGAATAGCACGCTTCATCAAAGAGTCAGCCAAATATGTTAGCCTTAAGGGAATTAACAACTAGTAATTAAGATAACCAGTTCACAGAGTAGATTTAGTAAAAAACTTGCGTCGCCCTTTGCGACATGTAACTTCCCTGGCAGCTCTTGGTGCCAGGAATAAATTGTTATTTGTCACAAATGACTCTGTGCTAATTCATGACCTCCCAACCCTTCCATCCAGTCACATTTCAGGAGCTGAACCTGGCGCCCTCCCCCGCTCACATTAGGTTTGTTTACATTTGGCTGGTCCCAACGTGGGGCTAGTTTAGTGTATCATTACGTTTGTTTACAATACAAACAACGAAAAATGCTCTCGTAAAACTGTCATAAATGAAACAAGTAAAGCACTCTTCACGAATACTTTTACAATACTGCAATAACACGAGTATATAATATGCATACGCACAACAAGTCTTACATGCCAAGAATATCAAAAAACTTTCTTTTCCATAACATAGACAAGAATAGCAAATGTTTAATGGCTGGCGGCCTCTTCCGTGGAGCTTTGCCGTCCAATGACGTCGTGTATGTCTTAAATAATGACACATCGAAAAAAACTGTTACGTGAAAAATACCCAATTTTTCGAAAAATTATTTCAAAATCTGTCTTTAAGGAATAGATTTCGTTAAGAGAAAATCTCTACCTGTATCTTTAATATTTTATCTATATTTTTAATATTTTATCTATACCTTTAATATTAATCTATACCTTTAAGTTATAGTTGTAAGAAGACTCCGAAAAAGTTTTGAATTTTTGCAATTTTCGAAATATCAGGGTTTTCAGTGACAATGAGACAGTGACCATTCACTTAAAAGTTCTTCTCATTATCCAACAACCAAATTTAATCAAAACATTTAGTCTTTTTTTAGTTTGAAAATCTCCCAGTGGCTTCGTGAAAAATACTTCCGAAATGAAAAAAAATATCGTTTTCATTTTCAAGAGGTCGTGACATTAGATTGATTGGGAAATCTCAATTTAGGAGAAAATCGACTGTACAGTTTGCTAAACCGTACGTAGCAATAAGGCCCAAAGCTGATAGATAGCGTTGTTAACAAACGGACGGACGGAGACACGTTTTGCAATCAATCGATTTTGGTATCAAGAGACACCAAAAAATGGATTCTGACTACATCACGAGTCAAAGAAATTTCTTTTTTTTTAATTTAGTAACTGGATTTACCCACTTCGAACCAAAGTTGCCTTCGTTACCCTTTTCGTTACCAGGGCACGGTAATAAGTGTTTTTCGGCCGAAAATTGGTCATTTTCCCCCGCATTACATAACTTTCTCTCTACACCGTACGCGGTAGCGAGAAAGTAAAAGATGTGATAAACCACGTAGTATGGTGTATTAAATCCAGACGTCACTAAACTATGGCCTTCAAAGCGAAAACAAGACATTCTACGGTAGCACATACATTCTCGTATTATTAAATTTGCAAGTTTCGAAAATTCAGAGAGTTCAACGAAAATTAGATACGCACCATTCTTTTAAGTATCCTTTTTTACCCGTGCATTAAATTTGGTTTGTTTTTTTACAAAAAATTGTTGTAAGAAAATTAACATTGCCTATATTTCACGAAAAAATTCACGAAAACTCAATGGAATGAAGTTATTTCAAAATGTCTTTAAAGAACAGATTTTATTAAGGTAAAAACCTCTCTTTCAATATTGTAGCAATATGAACCAAAATTGCTCTTTTGCAATTCGAAAAATCATGCATTTCAATGAGCATGAAGCATGCACCATTGTTTTAAGTCTCTCTAGCTATCCTCGGATAAAAATTAATAAAAATATTGCAAGCCACATCTCAGAAAATTTTGAGAATATTTTAGGAGCGCCATGTAGAGTACTCTCAAAAATCAAAATGTTAGTTTGATTTTTGAGAGTACCAAAACCTCGAGTTCGTTCGTTGGTACATGGGTCACCAAATTAACTCAAATTTGGCGTCACGCTTCAAACAGCTCAGCTTCGCTGCTCTTTGAAGGCATTTTAGAAGAAAAGATCATACATTTCAAACATCCTGCCTTCGAGATCTTGCTCAAAAAATTGCGCGAATTCCTTCCCAACTGACCAAAACTAATTTTTATACAAATTTCTTTGAAAACAATTGTCAACTGCTTTCAACTGGTTCAAAAATCACCAATATGAAATTTGGAGAAAATCGACAGAACGGTTTAGGAGCTAGCGTTGACCACAGAGGCCAGACAGACGGACAGGCAGGCGGTTTTTGATGTTAATCTATTTCGGTATCAAACTCCACAACATATTGATGCTGATTACACCACGTGTTACAGGAAGCAATTTACATATAAGAACATGTTTTATCCACTTTTTCGTTACCAGAGCCGGGCAATTAATGTTTTTTTCTGCAGAAAATTCAGCTTTATCCGGTGCACGATTACATTACTTCGTCTTCCTACTAAGTAAGTGCGAGAAGGTAAAACGTATCGAGTGACTACGAGTCCCAAACATTAACCAGCTCATCAAAGTCTGAGTAATCAAGTCTTTCACACATCGGTGAAGTGGTATTAGCACTAATTGCTAAGGTGCTTTCCCGCAAGTGCAAATCACGTTTTTGGCGCAAGAGGTGGCCGTGTGATCTTCCTCCAATTAGAAGGCGACAACCAGCGACGACGGCATGTGTCGGCATGAGTTATTTCCACCATTTATTATTTATTTATTTATTTATTTATTTATTTATTCAACGAACCTAAACAACATTTATTTATACAACTTCAAATGAAATCACAGAAATTCAGTCACAAGAGTACAAACTTTACAAAAACTGATAAAATATGACACACCAGTACGATATCTCTCACCAGTGGGGCACCATTCTAATTGTGACACGCTCTAAGCTCTCGACTGGTCTCCTGGCATGTGTGGTAGGGTAGTGCATGTAAGTGCAAGTGTATGTGCGTAAAGGGTGAGGATAGGACAAGATAGAGGAAGGAAAGATAGCGCGCGGTATGAGGACCGTTTCTTAAGGTACTGATCCGGCATCCACTTGGTGGTGATCGAAGTAAATCGAATCAAGTTTGGTATGAGTCACAAATATCACTGAAGTAATGTCAGCATAACGAAGAACGAGTCGAGTAACCACGTGTTCCAAACATCACTAAAGTAGCGTCATCACAACAATGAATGAGTCGAGTAACTCCCTGTTCCAAACACATTCACCCGCCTTTGCACTGTGCGATCGCCACCGTGGCCGTCTGCTTTCGCACCGGCGGAAGCGGCGGGGTAAAAAATGCGCAGCGCCAGTCGCTGAAGGCGGCGACTGATGGAGCACGAGCGCGGACGGGCAGTCGTCGCGGAGGACTTCACAAAAACGCCGCCAGGGACTCTTTGTCACGAGCGGGAACCTTGTGAGCCACCGGCGAACAAACGAGAAGGGAAAATTCCTCGCGCAGCGTGAGGTTTAAACTTCAGATAAGAGATACGTCGATGATGATGATAATAATAATAATAATAATAATAATAATAATAATAATAATAATAATAACAACAACAACAATGCATCGAATTATGGCATCGCTCTTGAAAGGGGAACTCAACCCTTCTTCGTGTCTCGCATCTGCTTTATATGGATGAGCTGAAGCTCTATGCAGACACTGAGAATCATATGCGGCAACTAATAAGCGTGACGGAGAAGTTCACTGGCATCATCAAGATGAAATTCGGTTTGGATCTGTGCAGGAGAGTGAATATCATTCGGGGTCATATGCAAGTTATAAATTTGAAAATGTTAATGAACTAAAGATTACCTTCATGGAACCCCATGAATCTTACAAATACTTGGGTTTCTAATAGTCATTCCGAATCAAACGCACTGCCACTAAGAACATACTAACAACTGATGTGTGTAAACGATTGCACGCACTCTTTAAAACTCAACTCTCTGCTAGAAACCTTGTGCAGGCCATCAATTCATTTGTTATTCCAGTGCTGACATACTCCTTTGGTGTTAAATGGAGCGATACCGATCTTGACAACCTCCAGAGGACAATTCGAACCGCTATGACTCAACACCGAAAACATCATTCCCATTCAAGTATTGAGCGTTTTAACCTTCCAAGATCACAAGGAGGACAAGGTGTTAGAGATCTCATAAATATACCCAGCTCTCAAGGTGCATCACTCAGAAGATACTCTCCGAAACATTGTGGGAGAGTTCAGCAGTCCTCTGTGCATGAAAATGCATGATCCGCCTGTTTTTGACGCAAGAGATGAAACACATGCGTCTGAACTCAATCACTGAAACGGATGAGAAGATGGCCTCATGGAAAGCGAAGTCACTGCATGGAAGGTACCCCCATGAGCTGAGTAAACCAGAAGCCCACATATCTGCGTCGCACGCATGGCTCCAGCACGGGGTTCTCTTTCCGGATACACTAGCCTTCATGATAGCTAACCAGGACCAAGTGGTTCCAACATTGAACCACAGAAAACACATTCTGAGAGATTCTACCATCCATTCCGACTCGTGTAGAAGATGTGAGGCCGCAAGCGAAGCTGTCCAACACGAGACAAGTGGATGTAGCAGCCACGCACAGTTGGAATACAAAATTCGTTACGTTTACGGCATCGATACTGGTAGAAGGACTCTGCTAGTAGCCCCCTAAGGCTAGATTAATATGATATTCGTTTTGATAAAAAAAATGTTCACTTAAGCAAACATTCAATATATCCCCGGGATTTTCTGTGCCTCTGATTTCCACGACCTAATTTTTTAATGTCACTGAAAAATCTAACAGTTGTGGGAAAGAAGCTCGGAACAGTACAACACAGCTAACTTATCGCATGAATCACGTAAAGCGAGCGCGCGAAGAATACACTTTCTCTAGGCAAGCCATTTTCACTGACTGAATATGTGTGTTTTGTTTAGGTATTTCACTGTTCGTTGCCTTGGCATTGGAAAAGGAAGAGAGACGGGTCAGAGCGATTTGCCCTATCACCCGGATTTCCGCCAGTCCTCGGTGCTGCCACGGGTGTGAGATGATATTACGTTTTGATTTTAGTGTTTCTTCCTTCGCCCTGGCCAATGATTTGTGCGCGGGCTAGCGCTCAGGCAACACTCCCTGAATATATCCAGGGGGTTGGCCCAGCAGGCATCCGCCGCCGAGGTTCATTTAATCCCATTAGCTGGCAATACATGGCATTCTACAGGAGAAACTCCTCTCAAGTCATATACCTGCATTAAAAAACGTTTCTTGTTCTTGCCGCTGCAGAACTGTACCATTACTACACGAGAGGAGGTAACGAAGAGAATTTCTCCTCTCTAAGTGATTTCGAGTTTTCGCGTCGCCTAAAAAGTGCGCGCAGTATAAAAACGCGATCAATGACAACTTCCAATAACTATGAACTAACAAAATTTGCATTTTTCTTCTTACATCAAAGAAAATCTTTTATTTGGAAATTACATTCAAAAGAAGAAAATGTGTCCTGCCTTCACTCCTCTGAGAAACTACCACTGAGGGAATGATATCGTAGTTGTTTAGTGCAAAAAAATGCTACATGCCGGTATCTTTTATGCAATCGAGTTATTAAAAAACATTTTGAACTTTACAGTGGATGCTGTTTAAGAATAATATTTTTTAATTTAATTTTCGTTCTAGATGGGGTTAGGAGAATGTTATTGAGGGTTTTGTTTAGTTATTTTCTTTTAAAATATAATTTGTTATGTTTTATTTCAACTCCAAGACTAACACATTTTTATTTTAACACAGTTACGTTCTAATTTAAAGCCCATCAATGTGTATTAAAGCAATCGTCAACCCTAAATTATTAATTGCTACTATTTTTTTAATCATGAATCAAAAAATGACTGAAAAGGCAATCGTCGGCCCTAAATAATTAATTGCTACTATTTTTCCATTATTAATCAAAACATTACTGAAAAGGAAAAATATTACATTATCAAAACACTTAATAAACTACTTAAACATAATATTCGAAACTATTTAAAATCCGGAGAGTAACAAGATATGGAATCCAGTCATATTATTTTGAAGATCTCTTATGTTTTCTATTTTCTCCTTCAATATTTGTGTGACATTATTGGTCTCTTAGCTTTACATCTCGTATTCGTTTCTTTATTTACTATGTTTTTATCGAATTTTTTTCGCATGTAGTGTTGTAACGTCATTAGGATATGTATACGTTTGCAAATTTTGATAAAGTTTAATAACACCGGAGATATTCAGTAAAGGTCCGGGAAATCTTATTTTTTCTTATTACAAATCCCTCTGGGTTTTGGGTAGCGTAATTTCGGTGTAAAAATAACTCTTTTTTCTCTTAAAACTTAAAACATTTAAAAAAAGGAGTCCAGGGACACTTTTTTGTGATGTAACCATTGAACATCCCTCTTGTTTTCTGTATTCCAACCAAATCATGAATGTGCAAAGCAGCAATGTTCAAGATTTTTTTGTTTAACAGAAAATGAACATGTCTTCCCAGATTATATAATAAATTGTGTATATTCATGAGTTTGGTGACTATTTTCCTCAATGTTTTAAGATGAAATTCTTTATAGGACCATAGCTCTCTTTTCACTGCAACATGTGTTTTTTCTCTACTGAAAATTAACACAAAAATAACTCATTGTAAATTTGTAAAAATAATATTTCTATCTAAAAGTAGATTTCATTTCTTTTTACATACCGATCCCTATGTAAAAAAATACCATTTTTTGCCGTTTTTGGACATAGACGCAAAAAACAAAATATGCCATTCAGAAAGCAACTTGGAAGGGGAAAATGCCTAACAAGGATATTTTTAACAGAAGAAAAAGATTCAAGATGTGACCGGTGTCGTCCTCAGGAGCGGCAAAGATGGAACACCTCCCGCCCGGAAACGGAAGACGCCTCATCTCGCGAGCGCCGCCACCGAAGCGCGGGCATTCGCGGAACGACGTCATTTGTCTGCCACGCACTGGGAAAGAGTGCGCGGCGGAAGGCTCCTCTGAGAAGAACGCGCGCTCTCTGATTTCAACCGCAATTCTTACGATGGACAATAATAGTCCATGACTTAATTCCAATGCACAAGCCTAAGAAAAACTCTTTTGAATTAATATATTAGACCCTTGTTTCACTTAACAGTCATTTCCCATTTGTGGCGCACAACCATCAATATGTGATGGTTAAAAGATTGCTCCTTATGACGACGCTTAAATAACTGGACCTATACAATTTGATGTCGTCAGCAAATTGGCTTATCTTGGTGCTGAATGTGAGTAATAGAGGGCGGACATTTTATTGAAATATCATTTTATGCTTTTCACTTTGGAACAATGCATTTTAGTGTAGGCATTAATTATGAGTTATGACAAAAGAAAATGACCCATTTTCACATGACTTTTTTTTGCATTTTTCTTTTTTTTAGTTTTGTTAGCCTTTTCCTCACTTTAAAAGCATTTTTTCGATGATGTCGATTTTAATATAATTTTAATGTTACTTGCTTCAAATAATATTTACAAGATGAAATAAATGTTCTCCACACAATTCCTGAGCAACCTATTCGATTTCTTTGCCCAAAAATTGTTAAGTCAGACATTGTATATAATATGATGTTCCTACGACACCTATCACGATACGATTCTTATCAGCTCCATTGTCGGTACTGTCTTTTTCGCGATAGCAAAAGACAGTGATTTCCTGACATGGGTATTCAGGCGCCCATGGAAGCTTGCATACGCGCCTGGCATGCATGGAATTTGCGCTCCTGTAAGGATACTTCCAATTAGTGTGGTTGTTGGTTTCAGCGTGTATACTCTAAATAGCGCCCCTTGTGAGTTCCGCCTGTGGCACGTGCCAAGTCTGCTAAACCATAGATACGACCCAACTTGAAGTTTTCAAGTTGAATGAAAGAAGCCTCAATTACATGCGTAACATATCCAAAAGCTTCAATTGTTCATCTGAACTGGTTTACATAAAATTTTTCACGTACTTTTTCTTTATTTTTAAGGTATTTTAAAAATATTTTAATAGCATTTTTATCAGTTTTGAAGGTGTTTTAGGTCATAAAAATCCTCCCCCACTGATTAACATCTGTTAACAGTAGCATACCAGTGTCATTCCGAGACCCGAAGAACAGCTATGGGATGGGAGAGATCACCGAATTAACGGCCGGTTTCACCAAATGTTTAAGAATTACTTAGTGAAGTCAAGCTTAATTTTAAGACTGGTTTTAAGTCGTGCTTTGTTGTTCGTCGTTTCACCACCCTCTTTGAAGCAATGCTTAGTGAATTATGACTTAAATGAATCCGAGAGTTGGTTGGCAATGCTAGACCCTGGTGATCCAGCCAGTGATAATAATCAATATTTTTTTGGTTCTGCTTTGTACTCTGGAGCAAAGAGGTTATTTGTAGTAATTGTCTTTATATTATTTCAGTAGTATAGATACTTTTTGCGGCTCTCACACGCAACCAGTCTTTATAAATGTCTCTAGAGAAATATAATTTCACTGACATGTGAAAAATTGCATTTTGACGTTATAAATATCAGGTATTTGTTTTTAAAAAATACATATAAATATTCATGCCAAATGCAATCCGCCTCACTCGAACAACATTTATAGTTCAATAACTCGTAAACGAAGTGTTCTAGTTCCTCAAAAACCTCAAAAAAAAACCTTTGAGGTCAAAGACCTCAAAGAAACTGTTCCTATTTCATAATCTACAAAGTGAGATCTTTCTGGACACTCTATTACTTATTTGTCAATACTGCGCTTCTCGATGCCACCACAGAATACTTATCAAATAGTTGCGCGTGCTAAATGGCCTACGACAATGTGTTGATCAGCGACTCTAGCGTCCCCTGCGGCGATAAAGAAACACTTCGCCGATTACATTCGGTACTTCAGCCGGTACTTCGGTACAGCTTCATTCTACAAAATACGACCGAAAATAAAATGTTTATATTTTTTTCTTCTCTATTATACCCATTTAAACAACAGGTGAGGTACAATTTTCAACTATTTTTAACTATTTAAATTTAGAAGTAACTATTTGAGGAATGACTCTACTTTTCATGAAAATGTCTAGAAACTGCTAATCTAAATAAGTACCAAAATTACACAAATTAAATACGAAATTCTGAATGCATTTAGAAGGGTTTATTGAGAGAAGAAAATTTGTACCTAGACGGTCAAATAAAAAAACAGAATGATTCTGATTGTTTATATTTTATTTCACAGTACTATAAATTATTTTCGAAATTATATCTAAACTATTTTCTATTTTTTATTACTAATAAAATATTAATATCCCAAACTCTGGATTTTAATTATTTTGTCTGACTTTTTCCTTGCTGAAGTAATTTCTCTGTTGGAGAACTTCAACAAATAATAAATTGTTGAGTAGCAATACAGGTTGATCCGGAGTTTAGGGTGGCACGGTTCCTTTGGTTCACTGATTCGGTTCACTAGAGGGCAATCGACTCACTGAACTGAATCCTTGTTTACTATTCGCGTGTTGTAATGTTCATTATTTTATCGCAATAAATGTATTTTCTATTTCACAATCACATGCTACTTAAACTTTTATTACTATCCAAAGCCAATATTTTATTACTAAAAAAGCCACTTTTCAACTTAATACATTTTTATACGTTCAAGAATCCTGCAGTATATTTCACTAACAGTTTCTACTTAAACTTTTATTATTGGGGGGGGGGGGTTGGCCCCCCAAAACCTAACCCATATTTAATTCCCCTTAACTTATTTCTGTCAGAGATAGAGGTGAAGCAATTTCTTTCCACTAAATGTTAGGCTGATACTATTTTATTCTGTGGAGTTCTAGACTTCATATACAGAAAATATCAAGAAACAGTCCCAATTATTTTTTAAATGTTTAACCTATTCGTAAAAATACAACTTCATAAACAAATCTGTGTACTCCAGCAACGTCCTCTGGAAAGCAAAACGGCGTTGACTTCACGGATGAGGGCATTAATTCCAGACGGCGTTGACTTTAGCTACCCGTAGTTCTCAACACAAATATTTATTTCTTAATCTAATATGTACATTTATACATACATATATACATTTATACATTTCAGTTGCCGTCTGGCTTAGTGTAAATTCTTACTTCTATGAGTATTATACATATATACATATATTTTTTATAATACATAAATCTATTCGAGATCTACGCAGGGACTCCAGCATGTCGTCTGGTGTTGTTGCAGATCTTATTTGTTGTTAGTTCCTTCCTGTGGCATGGGGTGGAGGAGGGCGCCTCTGCGGACTCTGTCCCGCGCTATCTGTTTGTACTCACGCGGGGCCAGGTGTATATTGCCGGTGTGCGTGTAGTAGCATGCCGCACTGCCATCAATGGCCTCAGTGACTATTTTTTCCCTTAAAGCTTTTAGTTTGAGGCCATCCGCAACTTTCTTTAGTGCGGCGTCACTACCCGCACACCATTCTCCCAGTGCCCCTATCACAAGCGGGAGTACTTCGGCGCTATGGTAACCGACGGTAATGAGGTGGGCGCGGGTGGCTTCGTATTTTTGGCGCTTTTCTTCTAATTTCTTCTCAAGTTTGCCTTCTCGTGCGTCAGCCACCGCGAAGTCCACCACGAGTGCCATTCTGCCCCGCGCGAGTACGAGATCAGGGCGATTGCTGCCCACTACTGCCTGATTCTCCCGGAGCACCTGCCACCCCGCTGCAATGGCTGCTTCTTTATAAATGGCCCCGATGTTGTTGTGTCGGGCGTTCCATAAAGGTGACAGGTAGCGGCACCCCGTGGTAACGTGACAAAAGCTCGGTTGCTGGTTGCCCGTTGTTCCACGTACATTTCATTCTACAACTTTTGGTCACGTTACCTGGGCAGCAGTTGAGAGCTGGAGAGGAGTTGATCCTGGCCGGAAAAAGAAACTTATAGGTGGGAATTTTCATGTTTCGGCCAGACTGTAGGAAGTAAGTAGATTCCTTCCCCAACCCTTTGAGAGCGCTTGCATATATGCCTTGGGCGGGCTGTTCCAGCCAGCGCTGGGAGTGTGCCCTATGGAAAGCGTCACGTAGGCGTCTCACCAGCCATGACCGGTCCTTGGCGCTCAATGTCACTCTATTCTCATCTCCATTCCCCTCCTCCGTGTTCGTTCCCAGTCGGCAGGTGACTGCATCACCGCAGGTAGTGGCGGAGTCTCTGAGGGCACCACTATCCCCGGCGGTGCTGCTGCAACCCGAACGGGTCGAGAAGGTTCGGGGATGGGACTCCACACCGGCGGCGCCGCCCGCACTTGCTCCTACGGTTGGTATCAGCTCCGGGTCGACGGCCCCGACAGGAGAGGGAGTGCTAGGGGTCGCTCCTCGCGGCTCCGCTGTGCTGCGCCCAGTCGGGCCCAGCGGGGGTTTCGTCCGTTCGTGCGCAGGTAGGGGGAAGGTGTGGGGAAGTGTGATGTCAGGAGTGTGGGTGTTCCCTATTGCTGTGAAATTCCATTCTATTTTTAGCCGTTTGGATGCCTGCCTTGCCCGCGACCAGAATGTAAGCGGCCCATAGCTGCGTTTTGTTCTCTCATTGTTTAGATAGCGTAGGAGGGAAGGTATGCCTGGCTCACTTTCAAGGCAGCACGCCGCTTCCTCAACTGCGTCTTGTGGAGCTGCTTCTCTAATGTTAGTATCTCGGCAAGTCAATATTTTGAACGCAGAGTCGACTGCCCAGAAGTCTGCCTCCGCGCTCAAGCATTGCATTCCGATAGCTCCATCCTCCCTGTGGCCGTAGATAAAGGAGATTGATGCGCGTTCAGGAAGGGAGAGAAACTCCTTCACGTTTGCCCTAATCGCCGTGTCCATTACATTTAGCTTATTTTTGGCATACCTTCCCAACCTCAGTGGAAAGATCATTGTGGGCAGAACGAACTGGCAGAGGGCGTCCAGCTTCTGCCAGTCGTATAGACATGAGTCTGCTATTTGACCCGCAACGATTTCCTGTTCTCTGAGCCCAGTCCAGTCTGTAATTACACTAAACCCCACCGGGCATCCTAAGTACTTTGTGGACTCATCAATGTCGAGGTCCTTAATCCGTTGTCCATCTATCCTCAATTCCGCATCGAGCCTTTTCCTCCTTACTATCGCTAGCGCAGCACATTTAGTCGCTTTAACCTCTATGTCCGTTTTCTTCAGCTTATCCTGGACAGCATTCACTGTTTGCTGTAGTTCTTCCCTGCTGTTTGTCATTATTGCGATGTCGTCAGCATACGCAAGAATGGGATTGGGACTGGTTGAGGCAGCCGCTGCGGCTCTGATTGAGGCATCAATCACCAAGTTGAATAGTGCCCCGCTTAATGGGCATCCCTGGCGTATACCCCTTGTTATCGGGATCGGGTCGGTCGGTCCCTGTGCCGCCAGAACTACGGTGAATGTGTTCGTATAAATGTCTTCCGCAATTCTAATAAACACTTCCCCAGCTCCCTCCGCTTTCAGGGCGTCGCGGATAGCTCCATGGGGCACTGAACCAAAAGCGTTTTTTAGGTCGAGGAGTGCTATAGCTAGATCGCGCTTGCCCGCCTTCGCCCGATCTATCTGACGCTGCAGCGCGTAATTATGTTCTAGTACCCCATCGAACGGTCGGAATCCCTTCTGCGCTGGAGAGAGCACTTCATTCTGCTCCAACCAGGCGCCGAGTCGTCTCGCCTAGAGACCAAACCTTGTATATTGTGGGCGCCAGGGTGATTGGCCGCCAGTTAGCTAAGTCTGTTCTGTGTCCTTTAAATAACAGGATTGTGCGTGACCGGCGCCATGCATCAGGAATTTTGCCAGCCCGCTTTATCAAATTAAATATTGCAGTAAGGATTTTTGCTTCCGAATCCACTTGTCGTAGGTGGTTATAGGTGATTCGATCATCTCCGGGCGCAGTGTTTTCCGCCTTTGATAGTCTTAGAAGCACTTCTTTTTGGGAAAAGTTGCTGTAGTCAACAGGCTCCTCCCAGTGACTTCCTCATAAATGTTTCGGTCATAGCTGCACGGTAGGTTGTTTGCGTCGTTAATGTCCTTGAAGTACTTTTCGATATCAGCAATGGGTAGCATACATTGCTCTCCGTCACTCCCAGCAATCCACCGCATTGCCTTACGTCTTTGGGATGCATAAGTTTTTCTAATTCTGTGCTTGTCGGCGATCGGTGGTTGGCGGTTTCTTGTCGTAGTTGGCTTCGGAGCTTCGCCCGGGGGTATTTTTATCTTGGCGGTTTCCTGCAGGCCGGCTATCAGGTGGTTATATAGATCTTCTAGTCTGTCTTCTGTTATGTATAAGTCATTTGAGTTTTACGTTTACGCTAGCTGAATGCGCGCTCATCCCTGGGTAACTAGCTAAAAAATGGACTGAGATGCGCTACAGCCTGATAACTACCCCACTGTTCAGAGACATGCAGAATCTTTAGCTGTATGTGAAGCTGTATTAAACTAATTACTTGATATTATATGCGATTAAATTGCACGAGTGTACCTCTCCGTTCTGCAATAAAGTTAAATAAAATTGCAAAGAGTATGGTTGCACTGGCCCGATCGTACATTTTCGCATGGATAAATTTACGTAGCTTTCTCAGGAGTTAAATGTTTTTCTAATGTTTTTGTGACTATCAAGGAAAGCGGCAAGCTGTCGAGGGCTATTTTATAATTACTTAAAATGTTTTTAAGAAAATGGAACATCTGTCTATACTACTGAATAAAGGTTTATTGAAAATGTGTTTCAAACATTATTTGCACAGTTTTTTTATTCTCATTTGTTATTCTGTAAGTGCATTGGAAGTTACCTTTATACATTTTTTAAACAAATAAACACATTTGGTAACAACTTTCGGTTAACAACTTACGGAAATGGAATGATGGGGAAGAGGGTGGGATTTAACATGCGAGAGTTTTCGCACGGGTACGCTAGTTTCATACTGGGAAAAGGAGAGAAGATTGCTGAATTTTCATCGTCGGAGAAAGAAGTATTCATCGAATGTATGAGAAAGTACATTTCTATTATACTAGAAAATAAAGTTACAAATGAAGCAACACACCGACAAAAATGGTAACTGGGGAAACATTGGACGTGATTTTAAAGTGACAAGCTACAAAATGAAATATAACAGACATTAAATAAAGTTCTGGAGAGGATTAAGTTAAGTCGAGAAAGGAAATACAATAAAAATTATTGAATGTAAATCTTGGAAATTGAAAGTAGATACGAGACTATGTAAATATAACCTACGAAACACTAGTTAGGCAAAATTGTTTCTTGCAAGGCAATTATTGTCAAAATATTAAAATGTTAATTTCGTTAATAATTAACTATAGAGTAACCTTGTAAATTTCAGTCAGTCTTCAGTAGCTCCAAAATATGTAGAATTGTCATCTTTGATAAGAGAAATCAGGTGTCAAAATCCCTTTCATCAAGCTCTTCGAAATATTCGAACCGTTCACAGACCTCGGCCTACAAGAAGGCTTCTCAATGCTTTCGTCTTCATAATTTTAGCATCTATCACTATCAAAAGCAACACTCCACAATAAGCTCGTCATTTTAACTGTTTTTGGGACGGAAAGTACGACTTAAACTGGATAAGTGCAGTTGAGAGGTGTGCTTAAATTTAAGTCGAAAGTATCGTTTAAGTTCGCCTTAAAGTGTATGGTGAAACGGAAATGTCTCCTAAGTCTACCTTAAAATTCTTAAGACAAACTTATAATTTTAAGAAATGTTGGTAAAACATGCCGTAAGTAAAGTAAAATTTAATTAATTTAAGAACTAACGATATCTGGGTTTACAAATACATTTTAATAATTTTAGTTTATTAGCAAGTTTGTGTACATATATTGTTTAAGGTGAAGCAGAGACATATTCATTTGCAATATTTGAAGGTCTTGCGGTCCTTTTCACGGGAACACAATTGGCAATATTCCTTACTTCAAGAACTAGTTCAATATGCACTTCGTTGATCCGACTGAACACTGACAATTCTAAAATAAGGTTGCAACGAGCTTACGGGCCAGCGTGACTGAAAGAGAACGCCGAAAGAGTTACCACAAAGCAATTACGAATGGTAAATGTTTTCTTAACATCATATTTGCGTTGACAAAGTCAAAACTATCACTTATATTTAAGAAAATTTCTAATAACAAAAGTCCTAAACGATGAAAGACGAACTCTTTAAACAAATTTATAGGGAACCAAACTACGCTGGGATCTATCGTTGCCCCCCCACCCCATTGATACGCGAATTTTAATTATAACATAATTATATTATCATTTCCCATTTGTATGTTGTCACTCGTGAATTACGTCATCGTTATCATCTTGAGACATAATGAAATGTTGAAACGTTAAAGCAAACCAATCTTTACTGTATAGTATCGAGACAATTTTTTCTTTCTCGCACTTGCTAACGTAAGAAGAGAAAATATTCTAATCGGGCGCCGAAAACCGGCGAATTCTCGACACAAAAAACTCTTATTTCCGGGCCCTGGTAAGGAAAATGTTAATAAATCCTGTTGCTTTTAGAAAACATTCCTCTAACACGTAGTGTAGCCAGAATCCATTTTTTGTGCGGCCTTGATACCGAAAAAGAACTATAATGGGAAAGACAGAGATTTTTCTAAATAAAATCTCTTCCTTAAAGACAAATCTTAAAATAAGGTCAGGTTCAAATTTTCGAAAACATGAGTTTTTGCATAATTTTTAAACATAGGCAATTTTTTTCTCAAAAACCGCTTAAATTTTTTTCTTTATGTTCTCTCCACATATTAAGAAACGGTTAAAAATATGGTGCTGGTTACATTTTTGGGTATTGCTCATTTTTTTTCTAAACTTGCGAAAAAAATTCAAAACTATAAACTAGAAGATTGGGATTTTAGCCTCTGACGGAGTCTGTTGTATTAAATTATCTCTTTAAAAAAGGTCGTGTAATTTTTTTTGCGAAAACTAGTAATTTTTGCGTAATTTCTGTTTGAAATTAATGAATAATATATAATATTATATATAATATTATAGGACTAGAAAGTAAAAATCACTAGTATTTTTATCTCTTTTTCACTAAAAAATTAGACTTCTTAGCTTATTCATTGGATTAAAGAAACTGCCTTGCATTATTTTTCAGAACATTCCCGCCAATGAAGGAAGTTCACCGGCGTCATATGGGAGTAGGTGCCCTGACCCCCCCCCCCCCCCGTCTGTCTTGAACGAGGAAGGAAATGCGCGGGAAGAAAATCCCGTCACCTGAAACAAGTGTCACGTGATCCTTAAACAGCTAACCACCACAAAAACACACCTCGCTCAGGAACTACTTTAGCACACGCTCAGGAACCCGTGATATTGTTGAGAGTATTTTCTTTATTCATAATTTTAATAGGCCCAGAAGTTTGAATGCCAAAGAGAGAAGGAAATTGAGCTCATCGCAGATGTTTGAAGCTAGAGGACACTTAACTCATATCTAAATGTCATGTTGTGACATACCAGACTGTCACACGGGTGTATACGACGGAATTGATGCATCGAGAATGTTAAGATACAAGGAATTCGCGTAGCATAGCAACGAACTATAAACATAAAGGCGTGCCGTACTGTAGATGCTAAAAACGGGAACTGTATTATCGTGGTTCGGCACGACATGGTAGCGTTAACATGGAATTAATTAGGGGAGGGCATTAAATATTTAGCTCTAGCATAATGAAACATATTCTCTTTCTCACGAAAGCAACCAAGAAGTTCAGTTGGTAATGAATATTATAACATATTAATTTTTCAATTGTAGATTTACGTTGAGAGTGAATGTTTGTTTGACCAGTCCATAATATTGTAGGCTAAGCACTATTGTTCCTTGGCGTTTGAAGTGGGTAAATGTCTGCATTTTTTAAAATGGTAGTTACATTTGTTGTAGAAATTTTTCATTTAAAAATATTTAGTCTTCGTGTTCGTGAGTTTACATGAAGTTAGTTCCGTAATTTTAAATTGTTAACTTAAAGGAATTAGTAGTCGCAAATAGAGGTTTAACCCGAACCCTAGTGAGGGAAAATCGCAACGCGATTTTATAAAGCAGATGTAGGGATTTTCCGAATAGCGGACTGTATAATTAGCAACTGTCGGGAAACATTTATAGTTTACACGGGCATTAGGTTCATAAACCATACCACAGGAGGACCCAGACCATACCCTTTTGGAGAAGACGGTAGCATCGGACCAACCAAGAAGGCATTCTGTAAGCACGCGAACTTTATCAAAGCCGTGCGGTTTAACAATATGAAAGGTCATGGAATCATTGATCATTAACGAGCTTGAAACGTGTCCTTAGAATTTTAAAATAAAAATTAATTGTTGATTGAAGAGAAAGGCTGATATTTCATTGAATTGCCATCAATTCAGTAAGCAGTAAATTCCATAGAAGTTCCAGGAATCGTAATGACTGAATAGTCACGGGCAACAGGTAAGGTAACGTATGTTGTACGTGGAACTCATGCAATATTTTAAAGAAAAAATAGTTAGCCAAACTATTCATTATTAGAGTAGTTAATTTACGAGCATAGCAGGGCAAATTAAATTAGAAAAATCATAAAACGTTACAAAATGTGCCCAATGCGGGGCAAGATAATCGTGAATAAGCATGTTACAAAATGGCATGCTCACGCAGTACCAGAGATTGTAGGTTACTTTATGAATCGTGCCTGCATAGCACACACAATTAACGTTCAATTAAATGAGAAAATTCTTATCCTCAACAAAATATTTATCAGAGTGGATGTATTGTAATAATATTGCTGCAACGCGAATGTTCGTATTCGTTTTATTGTGGCATGCGTCCTACGGTGAGCATTTTTGAACATCCTATTTCTTAACCAAAAGAAAAGGGTAATTTAAGTAGAGTAGTTTTGATATTAATTTAACCAACATGTTCAATATCTAATTGTTCTAAAATACGGTATCAAGAACTTTTTGATCCCATGTTCTCAATATATTTTTCAAACGGTTCCTTTTTCATAACTATGTACTTCTTGGCCTTATTTTAAACAGAATATCCCCAATAAATTGCTTAACATTCCAATCGATACTCCGCACCTAAACTAAAACTGTGTTCAAGAATGTCAAAAACTAAGTAAATCTTCAAAATCGACTAAAATGTATATTATAGTTAAAATTTTCATCGAGTTGCAATGTGTTCGGACGTGATTTGTAATGTTGAACGGTCAGCATAACAGGGGTGGCACTTTCAAGCCCCCATCAATAACTCCAAAACATATCACACACTGGAAACAGCGTCATAAGCTCCGATTACAGCCGACACGGGTGTTGGCACACTTTAATGCAGAAGAATCTTTCTCCCGTGGAACTTCCAGACTGGGCATCCAACAAGGGTTAACATGGCGCTCAGGCCCTGCATAATCTCCAATTACTCCCGTAGGGGCAGCCCGCCATCTTTACATCAAAGAATCCGGCACGCCCATGCACTCTAGCACACTCCGTCATATAGCGCGCGCCACACGACCGCCCGGTCGTCCGACAGAGTGCACCATCCTCCTGCAATTTCGATGCCAGACAGGGAGGAAGCAATCAAAAACATTCTTAATCAATACCATGATATAATTCTATTAATTAATCAGACGTAGAGACGAGACGAGATGTGACGTGACGTGACGTGACGGGACGGGACGGGACGGGAAGGGGCGGCACGGGATGGGAGGGGACGGGAATGGGGTGGAATGGGATTGATGATGCGCTGCAAACAGTGTGAGCGGGAGCAAACAGCATGTCGCATGACGGGGCACACAGTTTGAGCGGGAGCCTTGGGCAGCAGTGCAAAGCCAGTGAGAGGAGGATGGCGGCCGGGTCAAGCAGGGCGGGGAGGGACGGAGAAGGGAGAGAGGGGAAGGGAGGGGCGAGTGCGAAATGCAGGGACGGGAGAGTGCAGGGAGAGCGGAACGAGGGCAGAAAGGGGCGAATAGGGTCAGGACAACGCAGGAGAGGGTGGAGCAGGGGGGAGCGGACCGAGGCAGGGGCAGGTGGGACGGGTAGGGGGGGGCCCAAGGGAGTGGTTAGGGCGGAAACGGCGAGTCCGGGTGAGACTGGGAGGGGCGAGGCGGGTCGGCGCCTTTCTGAGCCAGGTGGACGGGGGAATGTTCGGGGTGGCTTGCGGTGGGCGCAGCACGGATCGGCTATTACGCCCCCGCGTTGTTTGCGCACAGAGGGGCTTCCGCTCGCTCAGCGTCCGCCGAACCGACACGCCCCTCTCCGCCCGCCCCGCCGCCCCGCCACCCCGCCGCCCGCCGCCCGCCGCCCCGCCGCCCCGCCGCCCCGCCGCCCCGCCGCCCCGCCGCCCCGCCGCCCCGCCGCCCCGCCGCCCCGCCGCCCCGCCGCCCCGCCGCCCCGCCGCCCCGCCGCCCCGCCGCCACGCCGTGCTGCTCGCCCGCCCCGCGATACATGTTGAGAGTGCGACATGCTTACGCATCCCATGCGTGGGGACGGTCGAACACCGATTTGGCGAAAACACGAACGTCGATAACACGAGGTTTGAAATCTTGAATCAATTTTTCATTTCTTTCAACAGTACATACAGGCCACCTAAGAATAAATGTTACACATGTGTAAAGCATATAGGAGGGACCCGGATAATTGCTTTTAGTCAGTAAACGTGTGGTGTGAAAGTAGGTTTCCTAGAAATCAAGGTCCATTATATAATTTTATTTAATGACATTTAACACTACTAGTTTATTGGCACAAAGTTCTTCTTCGACCCTTGTAAACACCCTAAATGATTGCAATATTTATTATAAAATACCCTGTTGTTCACAGTTCAGGCGACCCTTTAACACTGCAATAGACTGTGAACCTGAAGGCGTTGTATATGCACGACATAATGTAACGCGAAAACCAACAGTAAATAAATTCTTTGTTGCACAACGGTGATGAACCGGGACACATACCACAAAGGTGTGTCATATCTGACGCTGGACTATTTTAAGCTTCAGAATTTGCTAAAATCAATCGAGGACGATAGAGTAGGTAACTTACATAACAGGAACAAAGTCAGAATTGTTCAATGCGATTTCAAATTTAAACAATTTTTTTTCTCAGAAAAAAGTCATGAAACAATTTATTACTGGCAAACAAACATGGAGACTGGGCAGCAAGGAAGAATTCGAAATGTTTTTTGTAAAAACACACCAAAATAATGCAGGTCCGAAAATTAGAGAAAACGTAACAATCAATGTCAATCCTAAATTTCTTTGAACTCGCGACACTAATAGTAGGCCCAGAAGTACTTTATTTTAATTGAGTTCGTAGTACTTACATACCATTCTTGGATTGTAATTTTGCTTTCTTTCAAATTCTTCATTGGTATGTAATACTATGAGATCAATCATGTCATCAGTGATTAGTAATGAAAATATATCACTCTCTTTGCCAAGTGACTTAGACCTTCCCTTTGGTTCAGAAAAGTAGCTGATGTTTTTATTTGGAGTTATAGAATATTCACTGGATAATGTAATGTCTGTCGAAACGGTTTCTCAAACATATCCTGATATGAATTTTCTATCAATATCCGTATCCTACGACTTAACTCCAACAATGTAATCAACATCATTTTCTCTCAAATCGCTAGACAGCAAAGCATCATCTTCTTCACAATCATCGTTGGGTAAGATGATGGCGCCATCATCTTCACTACAGATGCCGTTGATTATCACTTTCATTGTCACTTTCTGATCTCAAAGGTTCGTTTCTGATTTCCTCAGAGCTGAGAATATGTGAATCGGAATTCATGTGAAAAAAATAGTTCCGTAAACCATATTAATTGTGTCACATGCAACACCAAAGTGTGAATCATTTTTAAAAGTTTAAATAACGGAAAGAGACATTGAATGATCAGTCACTTAACACTGTCGAATAATACCCTAGTACTGGCAGTTAGGGTGAACAATCGTGCAATCGCTCTCCGTTTCACCTACACAAACGCAGACATACGAAAGGCCCGCGTGTCATATTTGACATCGTCCTTTGTAACTTAATGGGTTAAAACAATTAAAAGAATCAGAAAGGCAAAAGTTGTTTGAAAATATTCGCGCATATTCTAGTACAGCGCAAGTACTGTACGTAAAAGGCTAGGTGCTCGGTATGGACTTACAAGGGCAAGTGGCAAGGCTCACCTCGTCCTCGCAGTCGCCGATGTGGTTAAAAATAAACGGTGAACGGCGAGACGGAGCCGTTCTGCTCATCAAGACTTCTTCTATACTCCAATTTGAAAACAGTGGTAATTGAAACTCACAGCCCGGACGGAGGGGGGAACACTCATCTAATTGGGCGCTTCGTTACGACTTAATGTTTTGGTTTTAGAGCTCCTGATTGGATGACAGTGTCTACCAGCCCATGTGAAGTATCCAAAACCACTTAGAGAAAGAATCCCAATTTATCAAGATGAATTTAATATGGAAACTCCTCACATTTTACAGAGGAGGATTCACCCCATCCCTCCTTGGCAATCCTGATGTTAATACAATGACTACACAGATTCCAAAATCCTTAATCTCTCCAAAAATAGTTTTCATCGCGTCTGAATTCTCTTTATGAAGACTATCATGATTTAGAAAAAGTGTATAGAGATGGATCAAAATATGAAAACAAAGTGGGTTGTGCAATTGTATCTACAACCCCGCTCAATACCTTTAAATTCAGGTTACCAGAATACTTTTCTAGCTTCTCTTGTAAAGCCTGGGCCATTCTAAATGCCATTGAATTAGTCTCCCAAAATGGAGAAAACCTCAAAATAGTAATTCACTCAGACTCCATGGCTACCTTAAATGCAATAGTCAACAGGTTTTCTAAAAATCAGATAATTCAAAGAATCCAAGAACAGTTATTTACACAAGAAAACAACAGAACCTTCGTCTCTATTGTTTGGGTTCCAGCACATAAAGTTATTGAAGGGAATGAAAAGGCAGATAAAGCGGCTAAAGAAGCAACTTCATTACCAAGAACGGGCAAGAGTGTAAAGGGAGTTCTCTCCGATATTAAACTATATATTAAAAATATGGTTAAAAACAGTGGAATGAAAAATGGCTGACTACCTTCTCCAAACTTCACCTCGTAAGGAAATCCGTTATTGAACCCGCCCTCCCGAAAGTCCAACTCACTAGATTCCAACAAGTCCAAATTAGCAGACTACGTATGGCCACTTTAATCTCTCACACATTCACCTAATAACAAAAGCTGACCCAGAACCCTGTCCTGAACGTGGATCCCTAGTATCTACATCTCATATTATTCTGGAGTGCCCTGAACTAGCCCATATAAGACGGTTCTTAAATTTAAAAGATTCTCTATATAATTCCTTCTCCTCTTCAGAAGAATGTATAAAAGTCTTACAACTTTAAGTAAATTGAATTTAATTAAATAGATCTTCATATAGTTCTTGGTCAGTAATGGATTGATTGACGTTATTGAACAGTACAGATATATATTTTTATTTAATGGTTCTCTAAAGGAATGAAAACTTGGATGAGTGTTAATTAAATACTTAAGGTTCGAAAGTTCGTGGGTGAGTTTGCTCCTGTTTTTATATTATTATTTTTTTGATCTGTAATGAAGTTTGTGGTGGCTTTAGATTTAAGTTCTTTGATGAATTCATTAATACCGATGATGTCTGCTTCTATGATTGTAGTATTGTAGGTGTTTTATTTTATTGAGAGCTTCACTTTGATTACTAGGAAGGTTATTGATATGACCGAATCTATTTTCGATTGCTTGCTTATTAAGTTCACTTAGAGGTACGAACCTGTTTTTTCACTGGCACGTTAATTAATAGGGAGTTAGATTTTGTGTTTTTATCACTTTAACTTATTTTTTTTTTTGCGTTCACGCTCTATATCATTGTCTGTCACTGACATTTTCCTGGAGACTGAGGGGTCTTTTTCTGGTAGTTCAACGGTTGGGGGTAGGCTGAGTTGAAATCGGTTCCTTGACATCGGCGCCGGGGGTGTTATGTTAATTGTTGTTCTTCAGCGTCACCTTCATTTCGTCATCAGTGAATTTATTTGGGTTATGTGGGATGATACTTCGCATTGTAGCTGGCTGATTCTCATTGTTAAGAACAAACACAGCAGTACTTACGTCTTCACTTGGTGGATGGTCATAGCTGCATGCCATTCACTACACTAATTTGGACAGAGTCGCACTTCACCGGAATTATTTCGATGAATTATTTATCAGTAGCACTTGTGTGGTTCTCTGCACTAGATAATGAAATCCCAGTATACTCGCGGCTGCCGGCAACGCGTTGCCTCACCCATCCGTTGAACGCAGCGTTGGTGCGTCATCCGCCGAACATGATAAGAGCGGCGTCGCCAAAGCAAGAGGAAAGGGCGCACAAGGCAAACAAATTCAGCGATCTTCAACACTGTTTAGTTTCAATAAAATTATGTTTCGATAACTCGCAATTTGATAACGGAATTTCTCGATAACGCAAAATATTTCAAGAAGAGGATACGTCATTGATAACTGGAAGGAATGTACAATTCGGTACATGTGAAGTTGGTTTTTTCACTTGTGAAAAAGGTGGCTCAGAGCATCAACTGATGTCAGAGCAGATCCAGTGATCGAGAGGTTCTAGGGTTCGAATCTGGGCGAAGACAGGATTTCCGGCACTAGACAGATAGCAAGGTTGAGTCCAGCCTCTGACCGAAGGAGAATTGCGGCTATTATCGGTAGTTTTCCGTGGTTTCCCCGATCAACACCTAACGAAGGCTGGAACGGTTGTCCTAACAAACGGGCCACGGAACGCGCGCGCGATCTTTTCTTCCTCTTCCTTGTCTCTCCTCTTTCCATCTCTCTCTCTTATTTACACACACTTTCACTTCAACCACATTCACTACACTATCACATACGATGCAAGACCGCTCTAGAACTTGGGGTGGGCGCGTGGCTGTACGGTGGGGCCCACAGGTGGGATATATCTGAGTGGCGGAAACCACAAGCCGATGTGTAGGTCGGCGCCGGATCTCACCAAACTGCATGTGAAGATCATCGACCCCTCCCGTGATAATTTCATTGACTACATTTCCTGGACTAAATAGCACGCTATTTGTTGAGGACTAAATAACAGAGTGACGTGCCGGTAACACGGTATAATTAATGAATCGATCACGCCCTGTGAAAACTGTCTAATGCCTTCACACATTCTTCGCGCTTGTTACCCTCTAATACTTGCCGCCAGGGATACAACTTACAAAGTATATCGCCTATGTAGTTGTTCTATGGCGATCTCCACGACATCGTGTGTCGATTCCCCTCCACGAATCTGTCCCAGCAGGGCACCGCCCCATCCGGGACAAGGTCTAAGCCCCCGGTGTGTCTCTCTATATGTATGTGAGTATACTGCTTGTATATGTGTGTGTGTGTGTGTGTGTGTGAGAGAGAGAGAGAGGGGGGGAGAAGAATGAGGAAGAAGAGATCGTGCGGGGTCCGCGACTCGTTTGTTGAAGTACTTATCAGACATTCGCCCAGTATTGATCGGAGAAAAATACCGATCAGACCAGCGAGTCTCTACAATTCTCCTAAAGGCCGAGACTGAATTCATTCTAGATGGATAACTTATGTAGAAAATGCCCTACTAGGAACTTGAACCCTAACACACCACTTACAGTGACGCTGCATTGGACCCGATGACATCACTAAGGTGTTTTATGTCCTTCGCGCGCTTCACCCATGTCACCCTTAGCCGCGCACCAACATCAATGTCTCGTACACCATCTGCTTGGGCTTCTATCTCTTTTTCTAAATTATATTTTTCTTGGATGTTTTGGAGCTTATCCATAGTGTACTAATTGCATTTTTTTAAAAAAAGATGCATTCAAAGAACTAAACGGAATATGTGGAAGGTTAAATTATTCTCCAATGCTTTAATTATAAAATATTTTTTTCACAAAATTGGGGAAAACAATTGCAGTTAAAAAAAGCGTTAACGGATTTTGACCATTTAAAGTTAAGATTATATTTTGATGAGATTGATTTTATGTCGCAGTTTAACTCCAAAAAATAGCTAATTCGCGAAATACCAATTGAAACATACGACTAAATCCTGTGGTACCGAGTAAATAGAAATTTTCGACAGAAGAAACTCAAAACTTCCTTTCCTGATCTCACTAGCCATATAATCTTCCTGCCAGACTTCTGATTTCTGTTGATCACCATTATTACATTTTCTATTTCTCTTCACTGTATGTCACATACTCTATCCACCTAGTGTTGGTTAATGTGGGCTTTATCCGACTTAAGTTCAAAGTATGTTCAAAGCCCTACCTCGCAATCTATCCATTTTAGATAATGCCTCACCTAATTCGCCATATTCGGACATTAGCCGTGTAATATGCGATTTCAGCCTTTTAACATTGAATTCGTAAAACATTTGACCACGCCTTGAAAATACTTGCATAAATTTTGTAACTTGTGCTTCCAGTGTCTATGTATACCTTCGATTTCATGGTATTCGTGATTCTGGTCGTTATGTGGCTGCGAATTGGGAGGTGATTAGAACAATAATTAATAAAGAATTTAATTATTCTGGCTTCTTTTACATGCTACAAGTTTTATATCACAGTGAAGTAATTCCACCCCTTGAAAATTCTTTTGCCAATGTGTTATCCCATATGTTGCAGACTTCATCCACTGGGGCCGGCAAAAACACAAAATTAAATATTGCATTATTGTACTAAAATTAATGAAACAATTGAGTCTCGGATAACCGACCTTATCTCATCCGACTTTTCTTATTATCCGCATTGTCAATTTTTGTGTCTTCAGACTGTACCACTTCGCCACAAGGAAGTAATAAATCTGATAAGGCCGTATCTTTGATAAGATAGCAAACTTGGGCAGAAAGGTCGAGTGTAAGGTTTCTGTTCGTACATTTACTCAGCCTGTGTAACGTGTTGAAAAACGTTATGTTATTTAAAATTCTAAAATTTTCAAGTATGAGGACGAAATAAAGTTTGAACAAAACATTGAGGGGTATAAAGCTTAGTAAGAAAAATATTTCCATTTTAGCATACAGCAATGATACAGCAGGGTTGCTATCTGTCGCCCTTTGTTAACATTGTCCTCTCTCTTTTCGTAAATTTACATGGAATGTCCTCCCTGTTGTCCTGTCTTGAAAATAATGTTGGCATTATTTTAAAATAATTTAATTCATTAAAGGGACTTCACGTCTAGAATTTTACTTAAATAAATAGTCTGCATAACAGCTCATTAAATTTATTGTGATATAACACTTCTTTATCGTATGCTTATTGTTCGGTGGATAATGAAGGTGAGTGCGGGGTGAAGTTATCCAATTGAAAGCTTTCATTTTTAATGACGCCAAGTCTGATATGCTTTTTTAGATATTAATGCTTTGGAATTGTTGAGTACATTGTCTATACATTGTGGTGTATAAAAATGTAGTGTCCTCCATTTCATTGAAATGTCTCCTTTTCACTTCCCCGTATTCGAACGTATATACGGAGTATAGGTAGAATAGGGAAAGTTACATAGTGTTGCGGGAAATCGATTTCGAGATTTCAACGGAAATGCACGTTTTGCGATCTCCTGATTCCGTAAAAGTGTTTTTTAACGTCCGTCTGTCCGTTCGTCTGTCCTTCCGTCTGTCCAACCGCCTGGTGTCCAACCATCTGTAGGACTTTTTTCCGAATTGACGAAACGAATTGTCAATCTAGCTAGAGTCAAATCTTCGAGATTTTGACAAAAATTCTATAAAAATTGGGGGTACTTTACATGAAGTCCCCCGAAAAAGTTTCAAAATTTTCTCGAAAACAGCTCCAAATTTTTGCTTTAAATTTCTTGTGAGATTAAGAGTACAATTCACTAATGAAGATGTCATAGAGCCGATTTTCAGGTTTAACTCGAAATTTTTGAAAATTTCAAAATTTTAAATTTTTTCTGGCATCTTCCTACAACATAGAGATTTTCCCTTCAAATAAAATTTGTTCTCCATATTAGTTCTTTCATTGAGGTCATGTATATGTTGCACATTTTACGTGCAATATGTGCAATTTAAAAAAATTACGAAAGCAAGATTTTCTCAAAAACTGCTCCAGATTTTTTTAAACTTTTGGTAGGGATAGCGCTAAATGTTCTATATAAGATGATGAAAACACCATATTGCTCTATTCCTTAGTTTTTTCAAAATTCACAAAAATGTAGTGTGTTTACTTGTCTCTCACGTTAATATTTGTATTAGTGGCAATTTGTTTACCTTATTATATTTATGAGTACATGTGCTTTAAATAATGTCAGATAAAGTTTCTCGAAAACTCAACCATTTTCTTTGAAAACTAGCTCGAACTTTCGAATTTTCAGAAAATCTCAAACATCACTTTTTCAAAAATTGCTCCAAATGTTTTCTTCAAACTTTTCGAATAGATAGTGCTAATTTCACTGTTTAAGACGACATAGAATTAGTTTTGCTGTATCTTTTGTTTTTTCAAAAATTACATTAATATATGATGAATATATTAATCAACATGATGATGATGCGAATATGGCAAAACTCGACAGCAAAGAAGCAGAACTCGCAGGAACGCAGACGTTAAAACATTCTTCTAAACAATCCAGGACTGTTTTTTTTAATTAGTCTTTATGTTTTCTGCTGGTTTGTTGTAAAACAAGTGTACTCCCGTAAATTTATAAAACCACGTTTAACAAAACCGTCGGGATTCAAATCCTAGCATATCCCGGTCAGAGATGCTGTAGTGACCATTTGATGCCCTCATCCGCCAAAGCAGGTCTAAATGTTGCGAATGTTCGGTCGCCTGAGATATGGCATAATATTATGGAGAAATACATCTTATAGTGCCCAGACTTGTTGAACGAATTGTACGAATAATAAGCAAGTCAAGATTCTTGTGAACCTCTCTTTATTCATCTAGGTATTTTACCATTATCTTGTATCTTCATATATGAATCAGTGTTTTTTTTTGTCAAAAATGACTTATTTAAGGGCGGGAATATATTTTCAGCAAACGCCGTTGTCTATAACTACAACAATCGACGTAGTAATCATATTCATCAGGTGACAGTATCAACAGCTCACTACAAAAAATTCACATATAATACATGTACATTATTTTACAACACCTTGCCAGATTACATTAAACGATTAAATTCGATACTAAAGTTTAAGTCCCAAGTAAAATCTCTTCTGCTGCACAACTGTTTCTATACAGTTGAGACTAGTTAGAGACTATACCGAGCATCCAAAAGGAAAGTAATATTAATTTTAACAATGACATTTAATGTAATCTATACCATTTGTATTGTATAATTGTAAAGAACCTCTAACAAGTATTCTACTTCAGCTACTGGGTCAATGACCTCCATCTCGATCAGATTTTTGTCCAATTTCCCTGATCCTCGAGCAAATGCTAAGATGACCTCCGTCAAGCTGCAACCCCCACTTGTTCGAAATTCAAAATTAACTACCCTATAATTTTGTACTCATTATGTACTAACTTCCTACCACAATTAAAAATTTTGTACTCGACTATAAACAATAAAAAAAACCACATTCAAAAGTGGGGGTGCTAGCTTGACGTTAAGTTAGCACCCCCACTTCTCATAAATTCAAAATCAACTAGCCTAACATTATCTAATAATTATGTGCTAATTTTCTACCACAATTAAAAATTTTGTACTCAACTATAAACAATTAAAAACCGGGTGCCAATGAAGCACTTTTCACCCATATTTTCTGATTTTTTAAAACATATTTAGAGTGAAAGTTTAAAGTTCAAATTAATAATGCAGATTAACATCATAGAGAACTCTTACATGCAATAATTTCAAAATTTTATCTAGTCCCGCAACTGAGAAATTACAGTCTAAAAACACGAAAAATTGCGAGCGGCTCTAAACAAAAGTGTCCGCCACTGCATCCCCCTTCCAGAAATTCCAATTTAACTAGTGTATATTCTTCTAACATGTATGTACTAATACTACAACAAAATAAATAATTTCGTACTCAACTATAAACAACTGAAAAACCGGTGCCAATAAAGCACTTTTCTCGTGAATTTCACGAGTTTTTAAAACACATTTTAAGTCAAATTTCAAAGTTGAAATTCACAACGCACTTTAACAGTATAGTGAACTTTTACATATAATAATTTCAAAATTTTATCTAGTCCTGCAACTGAGATATTACAGTCTAAAAACACGAAAAATTGCGAGCGGCTCTAAACCAAAGTGTCCGCCACTGCATCCCCCTTCGCAAAAAACGGGAGCAATTGAATCACTTTATGCGTTAATTTCTGATTTTTCAAAACTCGTTTTCAGTCAAAATTCAATTTTGAAATTTAGACTGCACTTTGAGACTATGGTTGTGTTTTAGGTATAATAATTTAATAATATTTTTTTATTATAAATAAAAAATTGCAATTTTTCATTTTATAATGAGTGAAATCTCAAATAGATATGCTATGAACACCTGTTATTTAACCTAAAGATCTGCAATGTCATATGTTTATGGTTAACAAAAAGTATGGATGCAACTTAATTTGTTCTTCGGCAATTACTCTAATATAATAGAAAATTCTCCCTTCACTTTCAATACATTTTGACTCAAATATTTTATGTATAAATACTATCAAGGTCGACAATTATTCCTTTGATTTATTGGACTGAGGTAAACTAATGGGTAAAATAATGGGAACAGCAAAGGGCATATGGCGTGAACCATTTAACCATCGTGCCAGAGTATAATACACAACACACAGCGTGGGAGGCCCATTTCTTGTCCCGTACGCCTACCTTACACCCGAAGTAAAGTTTATAATACTTATTTACCAGAGGATTTAGATTCAGGTTTTGCGATTTAATTTCCTCGGATATAAAATCACGTATTCGAGCTTTTTACACAGATAAGAGGCATTTCTACAGAACTTAATAGAACGCTCTAACCTTCACGAACACAAGCAGTTGCAGTCAAGCCGCTTTCCACGCTGTCAGATGTCTCAATACTGGAACGCAACCGGGCAAGGAACACAACGCGATTCTCTGTTCGAGCATGACTAATAGTAATGTTGGCAACCCTTTTTTCTATTTCCTAAAGGTGAATTTTATGAATTTAGTGTCATGTATAGGAATTCCATATACACATTTAGATTGTTCCTGATCAATTCTATCTGCAGAATTATTAAATGAAACTACTCCAAATTAACCAATATGCAGCGTTTTCAAGCATCTCCGTAAATAGAGAGTAGCGTGTAACAAGAAAACCTAACCCGATAGGCAAAAACTGATTTCATATTTGAATTCAGTATCGAAGTCTTAGCTAAGAACATTTACTTTCTTTGTTACAAAAATACTGTTGACCAATGTTATTGTACTGCAGCATTGTCTATAATTGTTTCTAATGCTATTAATAAATCCTGTTTCTTTTCCTCGCGGCAATAGTTCACTACATTATTTATAATTATTTTACAGCCAGAACACACTCTCGCATATCAGAGGATTTGTTTTTTCCGCAAACATCACGGAAACTAAAAAAGAAAAACGAGCACTCTTCTGGACCGTCTCAGCTAGCGTCAGCATAGGTGAGATTGTTTAGACTTCGGCACCAGTGTTGCCAGGTCCGATGGACATTCGGCCGCTAGATTCCGCTAAATTTAAAACTTCTTGCCACTAACTTCCGCTAAATCAAGATATTTAATTTTACATATAATAACAGTTGTTTTTAATAAATAATATTTATAATATCGAGTAATTGTTTATATAAATAATTTATAAATATTAAATGAATATGTGATACAAAAGTATTAAAAATTAAAATATTTGAAATTTATGAATCAGAACTAGGGTGACAAATATTCCATGTAAGAAATAATATTAATTACGCATGTAGAATAAATAATTTATAATTTTTTTATTTTATTACATGATAATAAAAATACAAATTCGATATTTACAACTTATTTTAAATATATATAAAATATACAAATATAAGCAATGATTAAATATTGCACATGTTTGTGTAATTATATTTATAATTTAGAACTTAAATCTAACTATATAATAGTTTACACAGACGAATCGCAGTAATAATTAAATAATAATATTGATTTATTATTACTATAATTTTACATTACTATTCACTACTATTAAGTTCTGAAACAAGCTCGTCTATTATTTGGACTTCATTATTGTCCTCATTTATTTGCTTATTATATTTCGCATTTGAACCTATAAGCCTAAGAACTTCATCTGGAAATCGAAAATTATTACATTTTCCATGCCGTTTTAAACTAAATCGAATGTTTAAAACAGCATTCACCATTTCGGTTTCCATACGATTTCTTAGCTAACTTTTCACGATGTTCAGTTGATTTGATGAAGGCCATTCTTGAGCGTCATTTTTGATTGCAGGTATGATTTTTTTAAAGATTACTCGGATGGCTAAACTATTGCCAAAAGGCAAAAGAGAATAAGCACTAGTTTGTAATGAGCTATTTTATACCCGATGATTCAGAAAATGTATTTGTTACCTACAGTGACCACGCCAGTGAATCACAAAAAAATGTGCCATTCGGAGATCAGTGACGTTGGAAATGCACATAATACATATGGTCCATCAGCCTTGGACGTAAGATGTCAGAAATAATTTTTATATGTAAATACAAAAATGAAGTGGGCTAAAACTCCCAAATAAATAAATAAATAAATATGGACAAAATATGTTAAATATAAAGGAAATACATTAAATAATATTTACTATTTGTTTCTATTTTTCTTCTCGTGGTCTGCACTCCCAATGTCGTAATATAAATATTCGAATGTGACAAAATGAACAAATGTGAGGAAACGTAAGGATTAAACTACAACACAAACATAAGGTACCCCATAAGTAGTTTCAAGTTTATTATGTATTTAAAACTAATAAAAAGCAATAATGTACAGTAGAATTTTTTCTTGTAACATTTATAAACATTTGGCTTTCTACTCGTCTCCAACACAATGAATTGTTACAATGAAACGCACTGACTTGTTCAATGATCACATTCTGAAAATTTTCAGAACAAAATTTGCCCTTTCATTCGCTTTCAATGCTAGACTTGCATTAATTACACTTGCAAATTTTGATACTTAAATCTTTCTCGTATTTCTTCTATACTATTTTGATGTTACTGCTGAAGATAAATATTTAGAACAATACGAAATTATTGATGGCATTGTCATCTTTAAATTTTGGTTTTTCGTAGTGATGCTTGGAGTGACTTTGCGTTTTCATTGTAGCATCTTCTGGGTAAACATGGGCTTCACAAACCTACAAAAATTTATTGAACGTTAGAAATAATGGCAATTGTTAAAACATTTTCGTTAAGAATTTGCAATACAATTATTAATCCCAACAGTATTTAATAACATAATTTAATAGTATGTTGAAACAATGGTAGTAAAATAAACATAACCTGGATCACGCTGAGATGGTGGGGTATGATTGAAAAGAGTCGACCGTTAATCTGACACAGCTGCAGTGACATCACGTAGTCAATGGGAGAACCTTTCAAGCCATTTTCGGGCAATGGCCACCAAACATGTTAAGTCAACAACAATTTTCGCTTAAACTAAGTGTAGAGAGCGGTCACATACGAATACACTCGTAGTGTAAAGATCTGGAATCAGCACTTGACGTCACGGATTTCAAGTTTCTTTCTTTTTTTCTTCACCGTTTCAATCGTTTATTACTTTCTCGTACGTATATACGGGGTAATATTAGTTTTTTAGATGAGCCTAATTTTTTCTTGTGCCTTGCATTTAATGGTGTCTTCTGGGATTACTAACACCAGTTTGTCCACGAAAATTAGTTTTCAAAAACTTACATTTGGTAATTTTTGAAGAAAAAAACAAAAAAACATCAAAGTGGAATTTGTCATGTTACTTAGTGCATTTAACCTGCGATAGCCTAGAAAATGGAAGGACGGACGGTCATAACTGACGGACCTTTCACAGAAACGCGCTACAGTGTAAAATTTAATATCAGCGAAGCTGACACTGTCTGCGAAGCACTAAAAGGGGTCGTCGACAAATTACGTAAGGCCAAAGGGGGGTGGGGGTTTAAGGCAGCGTTACGTTGCGTAACACAGAGGCAAGGAGTATTCGATTAGTGTTACGCAACATTTTTTAAATTTCTTTTACATTTTTTAACATTTGTAATGAGTACTTTTTGAGTCTTATATTAAATCATTCAAATGGTGTCCAATTTTGTTTTAAAAACGTAAATCATTGAAAGTTATTACAAGTTGTTTCAATAAATGGAAATATTTTTTTCATAAATTTTGTATTGATTCTGTAAGATTATGAAAAAATATTCAAAACTTATCTGTAGTATTTTTGGAGAATCCAATTAAATTGACGCACTAGGCTCATGCCCATCCGCTTTCCACAACGGCAGCGTGTGCACAGCTTGTGATCATAAATTGTCTCGCCTGTGCGTCCTTCCTTCTCATAATTTGCCCCCAATCCTATTGTTACGTGCAGAGAGCATCGACAACTAATTCCGACTTAAATTATCATAAATTTTAATTCACACAAATGAAATGAATACTTTTTTTACTGGCTCTAATTTATTTTCACTTCTTGTATTTACAAGAAGGGGGTGTTGTCGCAAGCGTTGCGAAATTATTTAGGGGGGGGGGTCAATAGAACATTTCAGGGGGAGAGGTATTCAATATACTCAAAAGTTTCGTGACTGCCCCTAAGGGAAGGGCTCGCCAACGAGACGTCCACACTTCCAAACATACTTTTCTTTCTGTGAGAAAGTGAACTTCGCCATTTAGTTGGGTAGAAAAGGTGAGAGTGGTTTTTGCTGTATGTTACTTTGCCTCTATAAAACCAGTTCATAAACCTTGTTTTACGTTTTACAATTCTTTCACTTCTATTAGCCCCTCTGTGCGACCTCTAGGACTTAATTTTAGATTTTAATGTGATTTTAGTCAATGTGAAAGTTTGCATCTGCCACGGGTTTGTTTTTTCTGGACTAATCTAGCGTTTTCAATTACGACCTGGACGCCAATGACATAGCTGTTAAAGCGCTCTTTAAACCTGAATTAATCAATAGACACCCTTTGGGCAAATGTATACAGGCTTTGGCGGACTCCAGCAGTAGAGCAGAAACGCGGACAGGGTCTCCTCTGCCGCCCCATCCGAAGTCCATGAGAGAAGACGACCAGTTTCTTCCGAGTTTTCGGCGCAAGAAAGAGTTTTGTAACATCTCAGACTTTCGCGCTCTCGCGGATGGTTACAAACAAGACTCCTTCATTGATGATTCGGAAATGTTTGAAGAGTCAATCCCAGATTCTCTAAAATACGTGGGCTATCGGATTCGTTCTTACGCTAGCGACCATTCGGACACAGAATCCGAATCGCATTCGCAGACTGTCTCCGGTCTGAGGTCGCCCCCGCCCGCGCTCCCGCTCAGCGCCATGGCGCTTGCCACGCCCACCAAGAGGAGTCACGCCCACCAAGACCACCTTGTCTCCCGCCGCAACCCTCGCGGAGCGGCGCGGGGAAGGACGCGTGGGAGGGGAGCGTTGGTGGGCGGCGCGGGGGTGGTGCGAGGGGTGGCGCGGGTGAGAAACCGTTGACGGCACGGGGGGGGGGGGGGCAGGCGCAGGGGTGGCGCTCTAGACGGTGCGGTAGGGAGCTGGAGGCGGTATGGGCAGGCGTGGGTAGTGAACGGGCGGCGAGGACGCGCGGGGTCGGGGGGCGGGAAGCGGCGTCGGTGGCTCCGCGGGAGGTGGCGCGATGGTGTCGTCGGGGGCGGGGCAGACCGCCGGCAAAGCGGCCGTGGCGGCGGCGAGGGCCGGGGCGACGCTCTGCAGCTCGCGCTCGATGGCGGCGGCGGCCAGCAGGTGCGCGCGGGGCCCGTAGCGCCAGCAGCTCCCCGCGCGCGAACCGCTCCAGCGCCTCGGCGGCGCCGCCAGCAGCTCCCTGCGACACACGCACGGGCGTCAGCGAGAGACACGAGCTACTCCCAACTAGAGAGAGAGAGACCGCTTGCAACTGCTTGGTCACTGCTAGCAATAGAAGAACTTTAGATATGTCCATGCACTTATTTTGTCAGTGCGTTCGTTTACAGTTAGTTCATTTGCAAATTGTTTCATGCACGGCAATGACATGCACAAATTGTGGTGTTAATTTGTTTTCCGACTTGTCCAAGTGGTGCCTTCTTAGAGTAAATTCCTCCTAAATCTTTATGAAATCAGCGCTAGTAAAAGTAGACGTTCTAAACTTATTTCGTCACTGAACTACAAATTGGCCGTGACATGTCGGCCCATTTAAATTGTGAAAGTCCCCCAAAATGGTTAATGTTAGAAGTTGGTTAATTTGCACATTATATGCTGTTGGTAAGGCTGTATGAATGACTTTGATAGTTTCAAACTTGACAGGGATGTTGGTCTTGGCCCGAGTGCTTCCTGTGTGCTCGTAAGAGATCTGGCATACCAACGCCAGATCCAGATCCAAGGCTGAGCGTCGCGAAGCCTCAGCGGCTTGCGTAGTAAACAGACATTATCACACGAAACTCACACCTTATCTCTCCCTTTACTTGGAAATTTCCAACCACTTGTCGCATCTGTTAATCACCTATCTTCCATTTCTAGTGTCTGTAGCGTACTTACTCCAGCAACTTGTGTTGGTTAATATGAACTTCATCCGGTTCCAAGTCCCAAGTGTGCTTCAAAACTGTTCTTACATTAAACAGTCTCTATCCATTTTGGTCAATTCGAACATTAATCAACTAGTTGGCCAAATTCAGTCAGAAGCTTTACATTACACCCTTTTGCCACGCACTTCCTGCAATTCCTGTCCTATAATAATTTTATTCAGGGTCATCTGAATACCCGTGCCACTACCGCCCCTTCCCTACCCGCTCTCCTTCCCCTTTTCACTCGTCGAACGACCCACCGCATGAAAGAAAAGGCGACAGAATCGCTTTGCGGTCCAATGCCACAAAAAGAACTAACCAAAAAAGAAGAGTATTTTATAAAACATGCTCGTAATGTCTACGTAAGAGCTAGGACACCTAGATTTTTTCTCCAACGTTTCAGATGTTTAAATGGATGTCTTTAATGCCGTCAGGTTTAAATAGAATTCTTACCTAATCTTAGGAGAAAGAGCTGCTGCATTTTCATTCGATACATCTTCCTTTGGCTCCGCCACAAGTAACGCGTTTAACCTGCAACAAAATTATTTCCCAGAAATTTATAATTAAAAGATTCCCTTAATACCCTTTCTGATGAACATTATTTGTTAACTGTCAAAAGGGACCAATTCTGCAAGAAATAGCGTTTCTTGAGACTAAGAGTTACCTTCGCGAGAAGTACAGGAATGTGATAAAAATGTGCTTCCTACGATTTGCCACGAGAAAATGAAATACACAGAATTGCCAATTAAAAAAAATACTTAACTGTCTTGACTCTGTACTTTTGGTCGGAAAAGAACAAAAATTACAGAATACATTTTGCAATAGCCCAGAGCGGAACAATTCATTTCAAGCCCTGTTATATATCTACATCAATCTTGTGCATTATGTTACAGAAAAATTAGCCTCATCAAATAGCCGCTGATCCTTGGTTTACGTAAAAAAATGGCTATTTTTGAGATGGGTCTGTTTATTATGTAAGGATCATATAAATAAATTACGAAATACTCAAATGAAATATTTTTCTTTCTTCGTTTTCATAAATGTATGACTTCAGCTAACAGCTCCAAACAAACGCACTCATTTTTATACTTTAAATTCCTACCCAGTTTTCTCTAATATTTGGAGCGAGACCTTTCCTTGAATGAACTACCGACGTCACTCAAGGTTAATGGAAAGTTATACTGGAAACTTCTATTTAAGTCTGCTTGTATAATTTTCTTCGTCTAACACATGCTTTTTTCCTATATCCTACGGAAACAAAGTATACTCTCCCGAAGATTTTTGGACTTTATTTTTTGCTGTTCTCCTGTGACTGCTTGTGTTCGTGAAGGTTAGAGCGTTCTATTAAGTTCTGTAGAAATGCCTCTTATCTGTGTAAAAAGCTCGAATACGTGATTTTATATCCGAGGAAATTAAATCGCAAAACCTGAATCTAAATCCTCTGGTAAATAAGTATTATAAACTTTACTTCGGGTGTAAGGTAGGCGTACGGGACAAGAAATGGGCCTCCCACGCTGTGTGTTGTGTATTATACTCTGGCACGATGGTTAAATGGTTCACGCCATATGCCCTTTGCTGTTCCCATTATTTGAAGGATACCAAAAGATCACACAACAGACTTACGTCTGCCTGTAAAACATTCCAAGGCGCCGCTTCACTTAGCACTCATGTATTTCGAACTACATACATGTTGATCTGTTAATAGAGTGTCATTTTGCCAGACACATAAAACATAGGGACACATACGCAATTTTTGCAGCACTGAACTATTTTGGTGGGCAGGCATCATCGCATGAAACCTGAGGCTGATACAGAAATTATGATATTAGATCTGGATTGAGGTAAATTATCTTACAGAAACATTGTGTTTTGTTACTGTTATAGAAAAACTTTTTTTAGGCTAGTGTAATTTGTCATCTACATATACACTTTTCACAAAAGGCACGAAAAACACTTATTTTTCCTTCGCACATACCTACTTCACAATAGTTCTTTTTATGCTCGCTTCTAATCTACCGTATCATGCAATGAGTCAAGACCAACTTGTAGTTCGTCTTGAATGAGCGCGCTGCGACACTCACAGCCATCTAGATCACATTTCATCGACCAGTATTTACTGTACACGTGCGATTCTCATTCAGTCGGCGGTGACTTCCTGTAAACATCGCAGCGCTGTCTGCAAATGCGAAGTGATCGAGTAATACTAGTATAACTGATATATTCCATCAACGTCGAGTGATCGAATTACTATAATTTTCATAATTCATGCACAATTGATATTTGAAGAATTCTTAACAATAACTAGCGGCGGCGCACTGTATGCACCAAACCGTCTGTCGATGACTAATGATATTCAGTGCCACAGCTAGTGAGGACAATCGAACTTCACACAGGAAATCTACAGTGAAGTGTTGCAGGAGATCACGAATATCGGCTCTACTATCAGAAATGACGCAATAATAACTGCAGATGGGGCACCGTGGAATAACGCGTGCACTTAATTGTTAGGAAATGATTTTTGGAAGTAATGAATCTTTATTAATATAATGATGTGAAATTTAATTAACGAATTTAAAAGAATGACTCTGCACTGGTTCTATTGCTGTCAGTTGTTCAAGATATATTTTTATCAACTGTTAGGTTTCGCACTAATCTCCGTAGATCCGATGACATTTGCTCAATTAGGTTCCACGCGTTTAAATTTCACATTTATTACATTCATGATTCATTAGCTAACTTTAGAAAAGGTTCTTGACATTCAACCTATCGGTCATTGTTTTAGGAGTCCTTTTTTTCTCTTATCTTTTACTTGATGTTCTTTGGCAATTATTATAAATGTACAGTTTATTGTCCATGAAAGTTATTATATTAATTGTACTTAATTTTATGTTTAAGATTGTCACCTGCCAAAGTGGCTGCAACTGGCCACGAAACATTGATATTCAATGATGTAACTGAAATAAATTTCGCAAGTTGTGGATTGTCTTTAATTCCAATACGAAACAATTCTATTAAAAAGATTTATTAAGAAATAGACAATCACAATGGATGACAAACCATACAATTTTAATACCAAGGATTAGATGAATGGCATTGAACAATGAATCTAATAGTTTCGTGGTTCATTAATGGAGACCTGATAACAATGCAATAATTCTTTCGAGAAATAGCCTTCAAGAATTGTTCTAACTTCGACAATTCGGAGTTAGAACCACTAATGGAGCTTTAGCTTCTGTTACATGCAAATAGCGCCCGTTTGTGTTCATCGTGCAAAGGTTAACTCTTTGCTCATCACTCACCTTTTCGGCGAGTTCCTGGTAATTCACAATCACACCGCCCTTTTCGTCCGCCAACAGGTCCACCTCCAATCGCAATGTCCTCTTGCTCGCGCTGGCCATGATGCGCTACGCCACTACCGCCTTCTTTGCGAAGCACCGCGCCCGAACTCCTGCGCATTGAAGAAACGATAGCGCCGTCCGCTTCCGATACACTGTCGCCGGTGGCAAGTTCAGGCAAGACTCGCCTGAGACCCTAGACTCGCTTTCGGCTTCTGAGGGGAGTAGATTCGCGCGCACGCTGACCCACGACACGACACCTCCGTCAAGCTGCAACCCCCACTTGTTCGAAATTCATAATTAACTAGCCTATAATTTTGTACTAATTATGTACTAATTTTCTACCACAATTAAAAATTTTGTACTCGACTATAAACAATAAAAAACCACATCCAAAAGTTATATGTTAATATAATATATAATATTACATGTTAACATATATAATATATAATATTATATGTTAACATATATAATATATAATATTATATGTATAACATATAATATATAATATTATATGTTGAATTTGAAATGTTGAATTATATTTAGATGTTCTGCATCGTTTCAAAATGTTTAAATTTCGGTATCAAATAGTTCTTAATTAGAACACGATTTTGGTGTATATAGACTTTTGTTTCATGCATTTTTCTTGTGTGGGTATGCTAACTTAACATTAAGTTAGCGTACCCACTTTTAGTGTTGAATATTATAATGTTGTGCATCGGTAGAAAATTTTTTAATTTGGGTATAAATTAGTCCTTAATTAGAACAAAATTCTGGAATACTGTTTTTCAATTTTGTGATAAGTGGGTATGCTAACTTTACGGACATGCGAACAAACTGTCGATAGAGTTTGCTTCCCTTTTTACTTTCCCGTATACATACATATATACGGAGTAATGTACATAGTATAGGAGTAGCTATGTAATACGGCGCGATAAAAAGGTGGACTTTCGACAGATAAAAAAATCATTGCCGGGCTATAATAACGAAAATATGGATAAATCCAGTTGCTAAATTAAGAAAAAAATTCTCTAATATGTGGTGTAGCCAGAATCAAAACGGGTTCTTGATATCGAAAAACCAATTGACGGCACAACGACCGTCTGTCCCTCCCACAGTCTGTCCGCCTGTGAACATCACTATCGGCTAAACTATACGTAGGGTTTTTTCCAAATTGAAGAAACCCCTCTCCACCTGGCACCATTCGAAACTTTGAGATTTTGAAAAATATTCTTTAAAATTTGGGGGTACATTACATAAAGCCTTTTCATAATTTTCTCAAAAACAGATCCATTTTCGCCTTTAAATTTCTAGTAAAACATAGAGTAAAATACTCTTATAAAGGTGGCATAGGTAAAATTTTCACGGTTAACTCTGAATTTTCGAAAATTGCAAAACTTTGAATTCTTTTCGGCGTCTTCCTACGACTACAAAATTGAAGATAGAGGTTTATCTTTCAAATAAAATTTGTTTTCCATAACGAGTTCTTTCATTAAGGTCTTGTAATTTTTTTAAAACACTTTTTAGTAGTTTTCGCGCAGTATTGCAGAAAATATAATATTTTTCCTTCAGCTCATAAATTGGCCTGAACTATCATTGTAGCGTCCGCCGTGAGTACAAACACATACGTATACACGTTTCGACTTGTAAATCTATTTCTGTGCCTGGACAAATAATATTCCTTTTTTAAGCAATCAAAAACACATTTTTAACGACTAGTATTCAAAATATCATAATTTTTTCTTCATAGGAGGTAGCTCGACAGATCCTTGCATCGACTGCATTGCAAAGAGCCGCCTATTAAATCACGCTTTGGCTTGTAATTCCATTTCTGTGCCTTGTCAAAAGAAATTATATCTTTGACAACGAGAACACACTTACAAAAAATAGTATTAACAATATCATTTTTTTTTCTTTATAGGAAGTAGCCCGACCGATAATTGCAGTGACTGAATTGCAGGAAGAAGCCTACTAATACTACATGCTTTTACTTGTTATTCCATTTGTGTACCTAGGAAAAGGAAAATCGTTTTTGAAGGAACCACACTTTCCCTGAATAGCAATCAGAATATTATAATTTCTCTTTAGCATAGGAAGTAGCCGGGCTGATCATAGCAGCGACTGGGTTGCCAGGAGCCCGCTATTAATACTCTGCTTTACTAATACTTTGCTTTAATATTGACATTATAGTTGACGTATATTTTTAAACAAAACAGCACTGGATATGGTTACCTCAGTCCAATAAATCAAAGGAATAATTGTCGACCTTGATAGTATTTATACATAAAATATTTGAGTCAAAATGTATTGAAAGTGAAGGGAGAATTTTCTATTATATTAGAGTAATTGCCGAAGAACAAATTAAGTTGCATCCATACTTTTTGTTAACCATAAACATATGACATTGCAGATCTTTAGGTTAAATAACAGGTGTTCATAGCATATCTATTTGAGATTTCACTCATTATAAAATGAAAAATTGCAATTTTTTATTTATAATAAAAAAATATTATTAAATTATTATACCTAAAACACAACCATAGTCTCAAAGTGCAGTCTAAATTTCAAAATTGAATTTTGACTGAAAACGAGTTTTGAAAAATCAGAAATTAACGCATAAAGTGATTCAATTGCTCCCGTTTTTTAATTGTTTATAGTTGAGCACGAAATTATTTATTTTGTTGCAGAATTAGTACATATATGTTAGAAAAATATAGACTAGTTAAATTGGAATTTCTGCGAAGGGGGATGCAGTGGCGGACACTTTGGTTTAGAGCCGCTCGCAATTTTTCGTGTTTTTAGACTGTAATATCTCAGTTGCAGGACTAGATAAAATTTTGAAATTATTATATGTAAAAGTTCACTATACTGTTAAAGTGCGTTGTGAATTTCAACTTTGAAATTTGACTTAAAATGTGTTTTAAAAACTCGTGAAATTCACGAGAAAAGTGCTTTATTGGCACCGGTTTTTCAGTTGTTTATAGTTGAGTACAACATTTTTAATTGTGGTAGAAAATTAGTACATAATTATTAGATAATGTTAGGCTAGTTGATTTTTAATTTATGAGAAGTGGGGGTGCTAACTTAACGTCAAGCTAGCACTCCCACTTTTGGATGTGTTTTTTTTATTGTTGATAGTCGAGTACAAAATTTTTAATTGTGGTAGGAAATTAGTACATAATTAGTACAAAATTATAGGGTAGTTAATTTTGAATTTCGAACAAGTGGGGGTTGCAGCTTGACGGAGGTGCTAAGATGGCCCCTTTTTTGCTTGTGGGCATAAATGTAACTTCAAAATAACTTCCCCCCATAGCACGTCACACACAGTTTTTAACTGTTTTTGACGTAAATAAATAAAGGTTGGCTTCTCTGCAACTGCTTAAAAACTGTTTGCAATGCGATGAAAAAAGCGATTACGTCTGAATTCTTCTCTCGGAATAAAACATAACTAGATTTTTTTAAAGCTTAGTTTTGCGATAAGCAATGTTCTGAGACACTTCTGCAAATATAATATTAACATAAATAGCCTTGTTTAAAGGCGCATAGTTTTTCTGTAGAGAAAACTACTGACAAGAGTGCAATATATTTTTAAAAGTTCTTAAACGTAATGTTTTCGTGATGACCAAAACACCACTTTTTACAAAATATTTTTACACAAGAATAACATAAATATTTGAGTGAAATGTGTTTTGAACCGTTCATTTGTTTCTAGATAAGTGAATGAAAATTACACAAATCAAAACACCTGTTTAAAGTGTCCTTTAAATGGTAGCAACCTTAAAGTGGACGTTTTCGAATCTCAGAGGTATTTCTCCAGAGGTGGATTTACCCAAGGAAACGCGGAGTGGGTAGACGAACACTGTGGAGGGAGAGGATTAAAAGGCGTGGGGAGGAACAGGCGCGATACAGTTTAATGCATGTATTCGCCGAAGGGAGCGCTGTGGGAGAAGCCGCAGCATGTACAAGCCCGTGGCCGAGAGATTTGTGGAATCAGCGTGGGTGGCAACGTTCTGGAGCAGTAGACAGGATCGGGGAGTGTACCTTACGGCATGCTTGGTACATTTCTGGAAGAATGAATTGTTCGCGGATGTGACTTAGCTTGAGATTTTATTATTCCGTGCCTATGACTACCAATTTTCAAATTCGTTAAAGTTTATTATAAATTCCTACGATTATGTAGATAATATGAAGAAGTGCATTTGTGATTTTTGTAATTGTTCTTTTTGAAATCCTGATGAAGAGAATGAAGAAACTTACGGATAATAACAAAAATCTATGAATACCTATAGTTGGGAGCTGACTTGATTGAGAGGCTGAGGAATGCGCTCGGTGTTCTTGGGAGCTGTTCTCCCCGCGCCTAATATACAACTATTAGCTGTCCCAAATATATTACTCCAAGTGTCCATACGCAAAAATTAAAACATCATGCGAGAATAAGGAAAACAAATAAGCCAATAAATCAAAATCAACAATGTGGATTTTTTTCTTTAGAATATGGCGTGTTCTTACCGAAAGTACCCAAGGCTGCCCTTCCCGCTTCAAATCCTTCTTTCTTAATTGATGTCACGTTTCGAACAGATACTCCAGTATAGTTTGCTACCCGAAAATTGCTGTTATGCACCGTGAGTTAAAGAAAGACCGAATGATTTTCTTCGTCACATTTCTTAATAACGAGACGAATAATTTCCCTAGCTTCACAGTGTATTGTTTGGCCTTTACTACGAACAGAAGTCACACCGTTCCACCAAAAGTCACATACAAAATTAAAATTAATACGCTATACACTTGTGTTACGAACAATAACCAAATTCTCACAACAGAAAACACGTGGTGTAAAACCATGGACCGAGCCTGGTCTGCGATTCACAAAGCAAGCGTGCAGATACCCGCAGCAGTACACATAGATGCTCGGTTGTCATAGTAATGGTGACGTATGCACGAGATAAGGCGGCAGACACCCTGCTCCCCGCGCCCCGCGAGCAAACACGTCAGCTCCCGACCATAATTATGTCGAGTTCACGCCAATGTTTATTTGGATCTCAAACGTCATTTTTTTCTGAGAATCTACTTACTTTCAACGATGAATTTTGGGAGCTTACACTCAGCTTTGGTGATCCAGGCTTTAAATTTAAGAATAGAACTGAAAATGGTTTGAAGAATAGAATGAGTACAACGTATTTATGCATCACATTTTTGATAATTGCAACTGCACAAATTCTGAAATTATCCTAAGGTTACGGGGAGATATGTTCTTATGACTTTTTAATTGTATGTATAATGCGATTAACCCTATAGCCAATAATACTGTGGATAAAGCTTGTAACGTCATCAATGACAAGTACTTCTCCAAAATACATTTTCAAATTATGTCAATCTACCAAATACTGTTGTATTTTCCAAATAAATATACGAAAAAGTCAACGCTTTTGGTAATATAGTAACGTTTTATTGTTATACAACAATATTCTCTTTTGTCCAAGAAAAGCGGTGTTCAAAAGAGAACATTAAAGGTAAATTTCTTCACTGATTTCTGTTACACAATAAAGACAAAGAATTCTAAATGGACCATTTCGTTTTATCTAAATAATGAAATACAATCTAAATAATGAAATACAATTCAAGTTTTCAAAATGTATCATTAATGTTTCATTATTACTTAATTTTCTACAGGAACAAATGGTACATGTGCAAATCACCAAATAAATTCAATGTTCAATTCTATTAAACTTATAAACATGCTGCAGTGAGATTTGAGCGCATAGTTGTTGACAAACATCTTTCAAAATTGAATGTTTTTGATTATATATCCAATGACAACGTAGATATTTTAAAATTAAAACAAATTATTAAAACAAACAAATTAAAACAAATCATTAAAACAAACAAATTAAAACAAATCAAGTATCGCACATCAGACCCTCCTTAGTCTACAATACAACGTATGATCTATCCAATGATAGTTTTAGAGCAATTGCAGCTGCTCTTTAAGGGCAGTGCCCGCCCCACAAAAATTAATCTTAGGGAAAGTGGCGAACATATTAATCCTACCAGTTTAATATTTAATCACACTAAATCATTTGTCTAATTTGTGTAAGCCACAAGCGCACGTTTTAAAGACGACTTTAATTTCATGCGCCCCCGTAAGAAAATGATCAATGTTTTAAGATGGGTCGTTTAGCTGACTCTCACGGAGCCGTACTTGCTGAACGAGTATATGCTAAGCAATGTATACATGTGGAAGAGAAGGGATACTAAGAGATGGAGGGGCGTGTCTCTAGTACAATTTCGTATCGCCGAGTCCGCGCCTATTAACTAACCTAAGAACATGGATCCTTTCAACTCATTTTATTATGAGTACCCCAGGAAAAGATAGTAAAAAGTTCCCTAAAACCAAATAACATATGAGAAGTTAAGCTATGACTAACATAAAAATAAGATTTTTGAAGGATTTATTAGCCCCTCTCCCACCGCCACCACCAATCCTCTACAGCTTAAAAGGTGTTTTTTATTTTATTTTTCGTCAAATTTAGATTACTTTATCTGATTGAATATGAAAAATAAGAAAACTATGTACTCTATCGAAAAACAATTTTTCTATTATCTTGGCACCAAATTCCAACGCAAATCTTTTTTTTTTTTTTTTGAAAAAAGTGTAATGTGTCCCAAAATATTCATTTTAATGCCTTATTCTCATTGACCTGCCGTCCAAAACGTTATTTTATTGTTTGAAATTGAAATTATGTTGTTTTAATTAGAAGATTATTATTAAAAAGAATTTCTTTCCTTTTAATGATTATTTCGAGAGTACTACTCACATTTTTGCATTAATTTTCGGCAAGGAATTGAACTCGCATCGTCTATGTTTTGTAGATTTCGAGAACAAAAATATTTCTGAAACATGGTAAAAAAGAAACATTCGGATATCATCCCGACGGTGTGCAAATACACCTATGGGACACGAGGATCAGAGCCATTGCTCAGACGCACGTCATGGGGAGACGAAACTTCGTGCAAGTCGTGGGGAAAAGTAGACCACTCGAGGGTTACACGTTGGGAATGTGGAATTAGAGAAAAAAATTATGGGAACGAAGTTTGAAGATTTCATAATATTTAAATTTTGAAACTATTTTCTTGTACCACATATCTACGTACGGTACTATTATAATCGCGCTATTTTAATTTCGTTTCAGATATCTTTTAATTATAAAGTACCTTTTAAAAATTAAAAATTGCTGTGATATAATATTTTTACTTTTTCTAACACTTTATGTTGGGGTAGGCGGAGCTGAGCGACGCGATGCATGGGTTGGGTGAGGCGAGAAGATAAGAGAGCAGAGCGCAAACGAGCGTGGCGGGTGGGGCAGTGCGGGCTGTAACGGAGCGGGGCGGGGTGGGACGGGGTGAAGGTAAGAAGCATGGTGGAGACTAACATTGCAGAGCGCGTCGTGGCGTCACGGGGCGGCACGGGAAGAACGGGGCGGGTGCGGAGGGCTGTGATGAAGCGGGCAGGGGAGGGAGTGGAGCAGAACGGCGCGAGGAGGGGTCGTGGAGAGGCACTGAGGGCACGGGCGGGGCGGGGCGAGGTTGTGCGACCTGTTCTCCCGCCCGCCCTAATCCGCCTTCCGATACCGCATCAGTCGTGTACCCGTGGATTACGCGAACGAGCCTGGCGGCCGCAGGCAGCGGAGAGTCGCATCGCTCCTTGCCAAAACCGGCATATGCCCCCGCGCCGAGCGCACCCTGTCGGCGGAGCTCCAAAAAATACCCGCGGCAGTTCTCCTTCGTGTTTGCTCTGCCCGCTTCCAATCTGCGCCAAGTAGATTAGCGCGACCTGTGTTTTGTTTATTGTCCACATCTCCAATGTTTCGCTCGCGGCCGCCGCAGGGCAGAGGATGCCGAAAACGCTTCAAATTCTCGGTGGAGTGCGTAGCGTACGCGGCTTGTTTAGATGTTCAAAGGGCGAGTTGTGCGCCACTGGTGGAGAATTTGTGAACTAGGCGGTAATTGTGGAGGCGGAAGGCTAGCCGAAGGCAGAAAAGTGATTCGTTGTGATGTACCTCGGACCTGTTGGGAGACAAATTCGAAACGCAGGTGGGTTTCATTGTAAATTATTTCAAACACATACGAGTTTTTGTTTCTTTCCCAATCTAGTAAATAGGAAAGTTGACTTTAATTCACTTTCCGAGACAATATGGCGGGAATATGCACAGGATACTTTCATAAAATATACCATATTAATAACATAGTGCAAACAGAAATTATAATAATTTCGCATCATTTTTTGTCGTCCTTTTGAGTTGAATCATCGATTTATATATTAAATACATTTAAGAATGTTCAGAATAAATATTACAGATCTTTGGGGCATTTTGTGGGGAGAGGATCGAAGACGAGAAATTTTCCCCAATGAATTGTAATGGTAAATTTTGTATGTGATATTTCCCCTGATTGTTTGGCAACTTCTCAAACACAAAACTTCCTTGACTTCGCCAGAACGTGACCTGCTAAACTCTAATGCCTGAAGGGTTTCTTAACAAGCAGGGACAAATGTCACATGTGTAACTTCATTACATGAAGTTTCTCGCCATTTCTTCTTTCAGAAATGTAATTAATTTTAATTTCCCTATATATCCTAAAAGTTTAATGTTTATTCCGAGACACCTCTGTACTACGCATGAAGCAGACTTTTATCATTGAATGAGACATCCCGCGTTACCATTTACATTAGACTTTTCCGAGTCGCTGCTAGGAAATTAAATGATAAAACCTGCGTTCCCTCAATAATTTTGCCTTTTCTGATTTCTGCCTTTCTTGAAAACTAGTAAAAAATTGATCGTCGCAAGTATCTACGCCTTGGGTCCCAGATTTTTTCTGTGCGCTTCTGATGTGTCGGTAGTACGATAACGTCTCCCAGATGTCGTAATGACAATAAACTCCAAACGTTATGTTAGTACTGATGCGTTTTAAGAGTGAAGGATATTTCAGTCAAGTTAAAAATATAACAGTGTGTTTCTCTAATTTATAATTAAAACTTGACACAAGTAAGCATTATTATTATGAGACAATCAAAGTTCATATTTTTCTCGAAGAACGTTTTATTCCTCTTTGGAAATATGAAACATAACGTGTTTTTTTTTCTTTCTCAACAACTTTTTTCTGAAAAAATATAAACATTGTCACAAAATAACAAAGGGTACTTGGATCGAGATGAAAAGGATTTCTGTGTTGGCGTCAGCAATTATAACGAATATTCTACCTATGCCAAAATGCTCAAGTACCAGATATAAAGTGTGGCACCTATGCCAACATTTTCGCTTATAGTAATACTCCGCAAGTGCCGGTAGCCTATTAAGATTATTAACCTATTCGCGCATTCAGATACCAGTATTTTTTACAGCGAGCGTATAACTGCAAGGAAAATGAAATCGTGCTATCTGATCCATTGAAACTTTCCGTGAAACCATCCATGAAACTTTCAAACATATTCTATTTGTTATTATATACAACTTGTTTTTTATTCAACGAGTTTTTACTTCCTTGTATTCTGGTATTAGTTGTAGAATGGCAAGTTATATTACACCCTAGGGTGTCTCTCGCATCCCAGCCTGTACATCTCTGTATCGGTGTAATTTTCATTACTCAATCCTCTTTTCACCATTGCCTCCCACTCCCCGTATAAGTCGTATTCTTTTCCTTCTTCTTCGAGGGCTAGTTGGTTGTCATTTCCACATTATTTTCGGCAAAGGTTCTTCCTTCATTTTTTGCATGTGGCAACACTATTTTGGTATTTTCACTTCTATGGCGTCAATTTTATTACAACTAGCGAAACTTGGCAGACTTTGTTATGCCCTTCATCTCCCTTTCTCTCTCTCTTCGTCTGCTCCCTTCCCCATCAAAAATGTAATAAAATTTTCAAAAATATATAATACTGTAGGTTACGGTGAGAGAAACGTTTCTTTTAGGTCTCTGGCCTTACAATTTTATTTTTAAATGCCCAAAACGCTTCGTTTAGGAGTTGTTTAAATATATAGATGCAAAAACTCTTGCCGAGTGTGTTGCGGGTTGCATGCGACATGAATATTTAATTTTGTTCTATAGCGCCATCTAGTAAATTTTCCTATATTTTAATAGTTATTCTGCTATTCGGGACGGAGATGAATAAAATAACATATATAAAATTGGTCCAGCCATTTTTGAGTTATAAACACTGTAACTCACTCGACTTTGTTTAGTCGGGTTAGTTATTTAGATAGTTTTGTGTGTTATGTATATATATATATATATATATATATATATATATATATATATATATATATATATATATATTGTGACGTATCTGATTATCGGTACTTTCCACTGCAAATTAAAGGTTATAAAGGACGGGTGTCTTACTCGTGAATGGGTCCCTTGAAGGGATCGATAATACATTGGTGAATCAAAGTCATAAATTAGCATAAACACAAATACAATTTATTTATGAACCAATGCGTGATACACCTGATTAGATACATAATTGCTCTCTGTCTTGGTACCAAGGTTCTGTTTACCATGTGATTTCATCATACCTGGGGCCCCTATGAATACCTCGTTTGTAGCAGCTGCTCGCCCACGGCGACAGCGGCCGACGGCCTTCACCGCAGCCCGGCGCCCCCCCGGGCGGTTGATGTTGCAAACACGTGCCTCGTCGGCCTGCGATGGCGGCGACGAGAATTCCTCGGCTTCAGCCCTTGGTGTTTCAACGTGCAGTTTCACTCACGCACACACAGCATCTCGGTGATGTCCATCTCGTTCCAGCGGTGTGCTCGAATTATGTTTCCGCACCTTTTCTTGATTATTATTCACTTCCCTAATGTAACTGCGGCGCACGTGGTCACTACTCGCACCGGCATCGATTACACTACGCACAGTTTTATTGTTATTTTCACTGTGCTTGATGGCACATACACGATCTACAGTTTTCTGCGCACCAACCTCTCTCAACTTCCAATGTGCCGGCTTCTAATCGGCCTTTCTAGAAATCTTGCACTGTTCAATTTCCTTCGTCGCTGGCAATGTCTTCGACTACACTCTCTAACTGCCGCGCTCGACTCGTAACGGCCAAAATTCTCGCTCCTTCACGCTGCTCGTGGCGGCGGGCGGCGGCGGACCCGGTCACATTCCCCTCCCATCGCCGGTTGTCACTCCTGCCGCTTATGCCGCGCAGTTCAAAATGAGCTGTAATTATTATTGTGCTCGGTGTTTCTATTTGCATATGGAAACGCTCCGCGTTTCAATATATATATATATATATATATATATATATATATATATATATATATATATATATATATATTAGACTGGTCCACCAAAAATCAAAAGTTCGAGTTGCGACCTCTTCTTCTGGAATATGTTAGAGCAGACCCAGAATGATAAGAAAAACAAAATATAAGCAAATTTGAACCAAATTTAGAGGTCGCGCAAGTCAATAATGTAAAGAAACTTTTTTAAAATATTTTCTGTTTTTTCAAACCGTTGTAACTTCTACAATTTTCATTCAAAAATGCTTTAGTTTGGTGTTTTAAAAAAGAAATTTAATGCACTTTAAGAATCTTGAGCGTGAACTTCACATTTACGAAAACTAGAGGGCGCCATTGATTAATTTTGTCATAAAAACATCACTTTTTCCTGTTTTTCATAGGTTTAACGAGTTGCTTTTATTACAAATTGATATACTCCACTATTCCGATATCAAATATCGTTTCTTTGGAGACCGCTCTTCAATTTGAAGCAAAAATCATTCAAATCGAGTCATTTTTCACGAAGTTATAGCATTTTTAATAATAAGAGTATTTAAAAAATTAAAAATGTTATATAAAAAATGTATAATATCATATAATATATATAAAACACATATAAAACCAAATGTTAACTATAAAATTATCAATTTTATTATCATAAATAAGTGTATTATCAATATCTATGAGAAAGTAAATATAAAAAACATTTGCAATAATTTATAACCATTCAAAATAATGACAATACTTTTCTAACGTTAAATATATATATTACAAACATTAAGATTTCTGGATATCAAAAATTATCTTATTTTCAGTTTTATACAACCAATTTAGTTGAAATTGCCACCATAGTTTTATTCAAACCACGATTCAAACAATAGTGGTATCGTTATGGCGCCATCTCTGTTTGTAACATAGAAATAATATGTACCTAAACGTTCTAACCTAACGAAATTGTTTCTGTTGCGCAACAGATTTGTGTTGATTTAATTTCAACATGACTAGTAAAAACTCACATTTCTTAATTGGTACAGAAATTGACAAAATTGTTAATACGAGGCTGCCATCGAACAGACAAGTTCTAAATTTATTGTGTTATCACCATTTCTCGTTACAAAAAACGATACTGCACTCCGCTAAGTGTGTTATCAACGATGTATTGGAACTTTATAAGCAAGAAAATATACCAGTCATTAGTTTCTCAAATGCTATAAAAAAATTAGTGTCCTTAAATAACGAATGGATTAACCTAAAAAAGAGCAAAACCCGTACAAGCCAAACTTTTATCAACAAAAAGACAACATATTGCTCCAAACTTTCAAAATTATTTGACATAACTCCCAGAAATGTTTTGGATTTGATTAATGATGACAATACCAGACAATTTCTCATTTCTCAAAGAAAAGACCTGCGGTTGGGTTTAAGAATCAAGACACCAAATAAAAGAGGTTAGTTCTGACATTAATACAATTTTCCGACGTGAAAACATACATAAAAAGACGTACTTTATATCGTATTTGTAACAAAGGCCTGTCTTTCAGAATTGATTCATTAAAGTAGAATTTGTGTTTAATAAAATCAATGCAAATATTTTCAAATTTTTAAATTCGTGAATTAAACTTTATTTTTTAATGTTAATACCTTTAAATTGTAAGAATAATACAAATATTTAAAACTTATTATAATTTCAGATGATGAGGTTGAAAGTTTAACGAATGAACCTAAAACGATTTCAGAATCTGTAACAACAGCAGTATCAGGATTTGCATCACAATTAACAGTATCAGCTGAATCAGAAATAGCATCAGTTTCTGGATTATCATCCATTCCAAGTGTGTTAAAAAATAAATGTGGTAATATCCTTAAGTCAACATGTAAAGTTATCTAAATACAAAAACTAGATTTATTTCCTTAAACATAAAACCATTTGTCAAGTTATACTAATATCAATCAAATCATTTAAAATGTTTTTTTTATAATTTCAGACGATGATGTTGAAAATGTTGTGGTTGAATCTGAACCAATACCAGAATCAGAAGAAACGTTATTCTCAGGATTAGCATCACAATTATCAACATTATCAACAGATTCACAAATAAGTTCCCAATCGAGCGATGACTTTGAGCCTTGTAAGAAGCCTAAAATACCAAAATTAAATGTACTTTCATCTAATGTAGTCCTTGCTTTGGACAGAACAAATACCAGCGATAGAAGTTCTGCATTCATTCTGGGCGCAGTCTTAAAAACAATGGGTTTTGATATTGAAGATACTAATGTTAGTCGTCAATCGATTCGAAGAAAACGAAAAACGGTCCGACAGAACGTTGCATCAGAAATGAAAAAGGATTTCGATTCAAATAATGTAATGACATTGCATTGGGACGGTAAATTGTTACCCGATTTAAGCGGAAAAGAAGAGGTGGACAGACTGCCAGTATTAGTAACTGGAGAAGACATCGAAGAAATTCTGGGTGTTCCAAAACTCAAATCTGGCACTGGTATTGCACAGGCAGAAGCTATATACCAACTAATCGAAGAGTGGGATCTAACAGCTAAAATCAAGGCATTATCATTTGACACTACCTCTGTCAACACAGGTATAGAATTATATTTCAGATTTAATGGTGTTTAAGTTTTTTTCTTATATATATATTGAGATTTTACATTATTTCTGAATTTTTAATATGTTTTAGGTTATCTAAATGGAACATGTCGTCTTCTCGAACAGAAGTTGAACCGGGATTTGCTTTATCTACCATGTAGGCACCATATACATGAAATTCTTTTGCGTAATGTATTTGAAAATAGCTTGAAAATAGAAACATCAGGCCCAGATGTAGCTTTATTTAAGCGATTTCAAAAAACATGGAAAACTTTGAACACAACGCAATTTTCACCTGGCACAACAGATGAACTAGTATCACAGGCTCTCAATACGACGAGGCAAGACATTCTGAAATTCGTTTCAGATCAATTGAAGGTAGTTCTTCTTAGTTGACGTTATTAATTCATTTTTGATAAAATTATGATTTTATTCGAAAACTAGTACTTAATGATAATTATCCGTTACATTTTTAGGGGGAATTCTCACGGCATGATTACCAGGAATTATTAGAGTTAACGATGCTATTTTTGGGAGAAGCGCCATCAAACAATTATCAGTTTCGAGAGCCAGGAGCAGTACACCATGCTCGTTGGATGGCTAAAGCTATATATAGTTTGAAAATTTTCCTCTTCAGAGACCAAGTCCAGTTAACTACAACCGAAAAAAAAGGATTGCGGAACGTCTGCATTTTTATTGTCAAGCTTTATGTGAAAGCGTGGTTTACTGCTCCATTGGCTGTTGCAAGTCCTAACAATGACATTAATTTACTGCAAGAGCTGATAGAATACAAAAAGATTGACAATTTAAATGCTACTGCAGCTCTTTCTAAATTAGTTAATCATCTATGGTATTTGTCAGATGAAGCAGTGGGATTCGCTTTCTTCGATTCAAACGTATCCGTTCAAACTAAACGGAAAATGGTGTCTGCGATACACAATAGAGTTAACTATAATTCTCCTAACAAACGAGTAATTATCAACATCAACTCAGAACCGGAATTGAATTTATGGAAAGAACGTGGAATTGATGAACTTGTTTCGCAGCACACGATGAGCTTTTTTACAAGATTCAATATAAATTCAGATTTTCTCAATACTGATCCTTCGTTATGGGAATCGAATAACTATTATCAGGAAGCAAGACATTGCTTATCGTTTGTGAAAGTGGTCAATGACACCGCTGAAAGGGCTGTTGCACTGGTCTCACAATTTAACTCGTCCTTGACGAGAAATGAAGAACAAAAACAATACTTGTTCAAAGTTGTTGCTGAACATCGACGAGCCCATCCCACTGCTGACAAATTAAATTTATAAGTTTGTTGTATTTTATATACACGTCATTGTGATTGCTTACTTTCTGATATTGATAATACACTTATTTATGATAATAAAATTGATAATTTTATAGTTAACATTTGGTTTTATATGTGTTTTATATATATTATATGATATTATACATTTTTTATATAACATTTTTAATTTTTTAAATACTCTTATTATTAAAAATGCTATAACTTCGTGAAAAATGACTCGATTTGAATGATTTTTGCTTCAAATTGAAGAGCGGTCTCCAAAGAAACGATATTTGATATCGGAATAGTGGAGTATATCAATTTGTAATAAAAGCAACTCGTTAAACCTATGAAAAACAGGAAAAAGTGATGTTTTTATGACAAAATTAATCAATGGCGCCCTCTAGTTTTCGTAAATGGGAAGTTCACGCTCAAGATTCTTAAAGTGCATTAAATTTCTTTTTTAAAACACCAAACTAAAGCATTTTTGAATGAAAATTGTAGAAGTTACAACGGTTTGAAAAAACAGAAAATATTTTAAAAAGTTTCTTTACATTATTGACTTGCGCGACCTCTAAATTTGGTTCAAATTTGCTTATATTTTGTTTTTCTTATCATTCTGGGTCTGCTCTAACATATTCCAGAAGAAGAGGTCGCAACTCGAACTTTTGATTTTTGGTGGACCAGTCTAATATATATATATATATATATATATATATATATATATATATATATATATATATATATATATATATATATATAGCAATGGAAATGAGAGAGAGGGAGAGAGAGAGAGAGAGAAAGAGAGAGATATTATTACTTCCGCCTTACGTACAATTTCTCTGTTCTAAACTTTATCCATTATAGTCAGTCCGCAACCCAAAATTCCATTTCCATTGCTGTGAATTTGTTTATTCCCATACATTATCAAGGGCAATATTCTCTGCAATAGTCTTATACAAATTTCTTTTTACATTGTAACTTAATTTATCTTTCTAAATCAGTGGATGTAATTGTTTTGAATCCATGTGCCAATTAGCATTGCGTTTTGCAATTGTTTCTAATATTTTGCGTACTGTCTCCATTTGCGTTTATTTCTGTACCGAGATCAATGAATTTTGACAGGGTTCTACTTACGAACTATCATCTAGTTTCAGGCATTTAGCACTTCGTCCTACAACCATACACTCAGTCTTGTTAAGGTTTATTTCTAAATCTAATTCCGAGTTCTCTTCATATGATTTCCGCGGCATATATAGAACATTGTCTTCATCTTCAGCGAACACCACCTGCTCATCTGCGAAGTGTAGGGAGAATAACACAGTATCACCAATTTTAATACCAATATTACTACATTCCATCCTCAATCGTATCAGGGTTTCATTCAAATATATTTTAAACAAAGTTAGGGCTATACAGCGCTCCTGTCATAAACCTTTATTTACTGGAAATATTGCTGCATGTCTCCCTATTTTTATTTCGCTCGTGTTATCAGTGTACAAATCTTTAAAAGCTTTAATTAATTTTTCTAGTACTAGAAGAGATAAATATAAGAAATGCTGCCAAAATCGATCTGGAGATTTTGACGGAAACTCACAAAATGCATTCTTATGATAAAATGGTTTCTTTGTTTTGTTTTTTGATCTTATTGAGGCTGTTTATTTAATTCTTAATTGTGTTCCCCATCGCTGCTAATGTATCCACATTCAGCAATATAACATTCTCTAGAGAAATTTACCTCCTCCATCGATATATACGTAATAACAGTTTTCATACTAGTTATACTTCATATTCATCTTAGTTTCAATAATAGTCTCCTACATCGATAATGAAGCTAGACATTTACTTCATAATGTAATGTATGCTTTGTGATTACATATTTAAATCATTTTATGCGTGGTCTTTTAAGTGCCATTTTGATTAAATCTTTTGAATGTCAAAAATTAAAGATAGTGCATTTTTAGAGTTACATCTGGCGCAAGAAGTGTACCCGACTACGAAAGAGGATAGGATATCAACCACAGACGTCATTGGTCTTTAATTCACATCCCAACTCTGATAAATACTTTTGCGGGTTTGAACAAGATAGACAAAGATCGGAGTGTAAGGAGGAAAGAGAAAAAATATGAATAAAGAGGATGCTATGGAAGTAGAAGATAATAAAGAAAGGAAAATGGAATGGAGAAAGTATTTTAAAAAAATATCGACAAAGAATTACGCAGGTAATAAGAATATTAGAAAATAAACTTCTTGATAAAACTTAATCAATACAAGAGTGATAAGATACCGAAATTACCTAAAAAGGAAAAAAATGATAATGGAGTCAGAACTGCGAGATTAATAACCAGGAATGTGGCTAATGTGGGAAAATGTGGAAAGACATAGAAGAAGCTTTCAATAGAAAAGCAAGCTTGCCAATGTACGGGAGAGAAAAAAGTTTGGAGAGAAGTGAAAAGAAATCTTGTAAGATGATGGTGAAGCTGAGGGAAGGATGGATGAGATAGAAAAAATACGAAAAGCAAGATAATACGAATAGGGACTAAGAATATTGAAAGAAGGTATAAGAAGAGTAAAGAGTTGTAAAATTATTGTGAAACGGACTTGCGTATGTATATGATGTATTTTTAAAGTATGATTTTGAATAGAGAATCTAAACTGCCACTCCGAAAAGAGGTAATCAGAAATAAATCTTTTTTGCAGTTTTGGAACACGTGCAGAGGATCAACGATACGATACCTAAGTGAAGTTACACGAAGCTCGCTGCGAAAACATGTGTGAGATGTTGAAGCACCACTTCTTTAGCTTCGGCTTGCCTCGTACAAAATCAAAATTTAGCCGATCCGGTGGCCGAGAACGCTAAGGCAGAAAAGCCGTAGCGATCTTGGACCGGATGATCGCGGGTTCGAATCCCAAACCGGGCATGGTTGTATTGCGTTCGTCCTTTCGCCACGTATCATATCGTGTCATCCTCACAGTTACCATAACGTTGAAAGCAATAGTGGTCGCTAATGACCTAGAAGTTGATGCGACCTTAAATACCAAAAAAATCAATATTTGGCAAATGAAATGATGTTAAAGAAACTATGGGAACGTTTTTCATGTACCTTATTGACTGTTTGAATTTTCCAATTTATAATAATAGTACTTTTAAAATTCTATCGTAAGATAAAATACGTCACAAGATATAATTGCATGCTAAATACATACCACATAGTACGCGCAAATTTTTCTTGTTCGAAAAAAGGTCGTAAAATGAAATGGAGGATGGGCTTAGGGCAACAGAACATTAAAATTCCTTTACTAGAAGAACGTGTGAAAGAAAATATACAAACTCATTTTCATTTTTGTAAAAATTTGATTTCCCCACAAGATATGAGTGGCAAATGATTTCCCTATGTTGTCTCTTTTAAAACTTTTAATTATAATAATAATTCAATATCAAGAGTTTCGCTAAAATTCTATGTTATATAACTAGTTTATTACTTCAATTGTTGGTACATTGTGTTTAATAATCACATTATACCAATTACATAAATTGACGAAATTTCGTGTTTCTGTTTATAAGCAATCTACAAATACGGGTACTATTCCTCATTTTACACTGTATTTTTCACTTCATTATGAGACATTTCTAGGATTTAGGAAGCAGACATCAATCTCTTACGAAAACGACTCGAGATTAATTCACAATTCAATAAAATAACAAACATACTTTCTACAAGTTTTAAAAATATTTTATAATTCAAAGAGAATAAACTAATGTTGAAAATAAAATTTCCATCACAGAAAAAAATACAAAATTGTCTCGAAAAGATATATTCCAAGCAGGTGAATGAAATTAACTGTCACGTTACTTTAGAAAAACTCCCTTAAGCGACGGAAACAACATTCAGGAAAATGTTTCTTCCCCTTTTTCTCGGCGTTGCCCTTTTCAATTTCTTAAACTCTATCTCGGGAATTCATCTGCAACTTCGTCCCCGCATTTCCACCCGTCTCATGCCGCCTTCCTTCTATTCCAATTACACCGTTCCAATGCAGTCGAGGTATTCTGGAATAGCCTCCGTCTCTGTTTTATATTCAAAGCCATCAAACAATAAAATCCCTAAATACGATTTGGTGGTTGCAATAAAATTCCACCCTCTGAAAACTCGAGCCTGAGCAGAAGTTCGCATGTCGTCTTAATATATTCTTCGTTATAAGCCGCAATAAAAGGCGCCTCTTCGCGTGGGAGGGAGGTTGTGTAGGGGGAGGGGGAGGGGAGGCCGCGCATTTCAAATTCACCCTCCGCCCTTGCGTTCTGCACCTAAGGCTGGCGCGCCCGGCAAGGAGGAGTGAGCGGGGCAGGCGGGGCGCAGCGGGGGCGGACGAGCTTAATGAGAGGCAGGTCGAGGGGAGCCGCGGGGGGGGGCGCGGGAAGAGAGGGGTGGAGCGGAGAGAAGCAGGGCCGGGGAGGGGTGGAGCGGAGAGGAGCAGGGCCGGGGAGGGGTGGAGCGGGGTGGGGGCGGGGCGAGCGGGGAGGGACGGAGCGGGGCGGGACGGGACGGGACCGGGAGGGGAGGAGCGAAGAGCAGCGGGGCCCAGCGGGGCGGAGTGGAGCGGAGCGGAGCGGGGCGTGAGGGACAGGTCCTTGCGTCTCTGTTCACCCCCTCCCCCTCCCTTCATCACGGTTCTCGCTCCCCATCCCGTCCGCCCGAGAGACCCACCTGGCTGCATAATGTGCGAGGGGCAATGAATACATGAAATACGATCTCCGCATCGCGATCCCATGCGCTGGCTGCCACGTGGAAGGTCTTGCGGTGGGCGCCAACTTCATTGTGGGTAGACCTGTCCTCGCGGTTTGCTCCTGGTGCGGGTTTGGAAATGTTTCTAGTTCGGAAAATCCCAAAGGAAGAAATATTTATTTTCTCACAAGATGGGAGTACACGTGGTGCAGAGGTCCAAACGCTCACATTCTCCCTCTGGGTACAAATGGGTTCCAATCACGGGCGATCCATGCGGGCATCGCACCTGGCAAAACATTTTCTGTCGTTTGCTTTACCTCTCATTCCACCACCAAAAGGCTTACAAATTATTATAACAAAGATAATTGTCTTTCAAGCATTCTCTGAGATTTTGCAGTGAGGTGTTCACATTTTGAAAAGAGTTTTTCTGAAGGGCATTTCAAAACCCAAAATATAGACGTCTTTTTTCTTATTCAAAATAGCATTCCTCTCATTTATGAACAACACGAGGTTTTCAATTAAGTTTTCTAAATGTTTATGAATAGTTTCTCAAGTTTATGCGCTACTAACACCTCAGACATTATTTCAAAACGTCCATTTCAACCACGAAGTGAGCAACGCACTGTTGCCAGCTCAGCGTTATCAAAATTATGTGCATTTGTTCACCTAATAATATCTGTAATTAGAATATATGCAATTGGCATAAAAATAATTACGAACATTCTTGAGATGCATTTCGTCGTAAGATAACAGGTCCGATAGCGTTTCATTTAATCAGCGACTTCTAATATCATATACCATAAACATTTACTTTTCAAGCGGCCATGATTTCTCGGAAGAGAGAAGATGATATAAATAAAATAAGTGCTACTCAAGTGCTTCTCAATCGATGTGATATTGTTGCGAAATTCCTATTCAGCTTTGCGGATTGCTTAAAAAGAAATACATAAATACATGGAGAATACATATTGAGTAAAAAGTACAAAATCGAGAGAGAAAGAATAGAAATAATATTGTCATTTCCAATAGGAAGAATTTAAAGAAAAAAATTTGCAGCGGTTTTTGAGAATTTTTTTGTAAATTTCAATCGCAAAATACGCAAAAACTATTCTTTTTTTCAAAACATTGTACCTGGCCTTCTTTGAAGAGCTAATTTAGTACAATAGACTCTGAGACAAAAATCTATATCTCCAATTTTAAAAGTTTTAATTTTTTTCGATTTTTGAAAAATAGGGGATGTCAACGAACATTATACCTGCACCATTCTCTTACACGTTCTTTTCACTATTAAACAATGAAATTTCATCAAAAAATTTGGAGCCATTATAAAAAATATTGAAAATAGCCAAGGGGCTTCAATACTCTCCAATTTAAAGTAAATGTACAATGTAAAGTACTCCCTAAAATTAAAATTTCGGTTCCCAATTCCAGGGTCCATGAAATTAGCTAGAACGGTTGGAAAATATCAATTTTGGAGAAAATCGGCTGATTGGTTTATGCGCTAGCGTATGCACTGACAGTCTATCGATTTTTCGGTATCAAGGACCCACAAAACTTGTATTTGGGCTATACCACGTATTACAGGATTTCCCCCCCCCCCTATATTTTGCAACTGGATTTATCCTCTTTTTCTTTACCAGGGCTCGGCAATACGTTTTTGTGTCGAAAATTCGCAGATTTCCGGTACACGATTACAATGCTTTCTCTTCTTACGTTAGTGAGTGCGAGAAAGTAAAATGTACGTTATAAGCTTTGATTCAAAGTGTATGATGAAGGGATTTATTGAAGTTTTAGTAGGTCAGCACTATTACTACAATTTAACGTTACCTATCAAATACAACGAGAAGCTCTGTATTAAATATATGCCTCTTATGCTCATAAGTGGTTTCATGAGAGGAAACGTTTCCAAAAGGTTCCCGACCCCAACGTTGGCGCAACGCAACAAAACCTAAAAGGAAGTCGTTTCCGTGCTCCAACGCTCTCGCTTTTTCCCCTCGCCCCAACTCTGACCTAAAGCCCTGCGTAATAATTTAAGAGAGGCTTACGGGTTGATCGGATTATCTGCGAGTAATTAATGACGGAGCGGTCGGCTGGCCGAAGTCTAATGCATGAAAAATGAAGTGAAAGTTTCCAAAGCAACGAACCCCGGCCGTGCACGCTCTGAAGTTCCTCCCCATTGCTTCGTCTTAGGCTGCGCACGGCCGACTGTTCCTTGCGCAAGAAGTGGCGGTTATTACAGTTTCCTTCACCTTTTACCTAATGGTTATAACCGCTCCAACAAACCAGTTGTTCAAATAGCAGGTTTTCGTTTTGAAGTTAAATGTATTTAAAGTGATCTGAAATAATCCAATGTGAAGCTATTTCACTTTTAAAATTTATGCGCACCTTTCTTGACCAAATGTACTCAATATTATAATGCGCATTAGATTCCAGTGAAAATAAGTTCCGTAGAAAGCTAGTAACTTCATTTTCGTTTATTGCCGGAAAATAAATTGCTATAGTTTCCAAATTCACCTTCGTTTCATTTATCATTGTCCTATTGTTGAGGATTTTTAGTTACGATATGGAGTGAAAACAGGAGAGAACGTCTTATGATGCTTCATTAAATCATAAAGCAGCTAACAGTAAAGTAGTTAGTAGTAAAGCAGTTAGAATGCTAATTATGCATTCAATCAATCCATTGATGTATTGTATAAATTTAAATAAAATACCGTACCCATTATTGCGCATTACATTTGATACAAAACCTTTTTTCATATTTTTAAGTTTCAAATATGGGGGTGGCATTATATTCTATGTCGCACTAAATTAGCGAAAATACAGAATTTGATAAGAGCTATTTTCTGGAGATAACAGTTTTTGCGAAATATCTTGTAGGGAGGGGACTTCTATTAGATTTCAATTGTTTTCCGTTCTTCTGTGTACTGGGGTTATTCCTAGCTTCCCGTTTCATCCGCAGGGAAGGCACTGCACAATACGCCGCCATAACGTTTTTTAAGTATTTTGTAATAAAGTAAACATTTACAATTTTTCAATATTCAGTTTAATTTGCAAATTGTGATGTGCGAGAACATGTATTAAACATGTGGAGGAACATAGGAGGGCAAATTCGTGGAATACGCAAGGGAACATGTGAAGGAACCTGCAAGGGAACATGTGGGATCACAAGCGAGAGAATTTCGTCGTGGAACATGCGGTGAACATGTCAGAAAACGTGTACGAGATCTTATGAAAACCAAAAGGGGAAATATTTTGGGTACATGAAAAAACCAAGTGGGGAAATATGCTGAGAAGATGCAAGGGGACTTGCGGGGAACACGAGGGGAAAATGTTGGGAAAAATGCAGGGGGAGTGGCAAATGTACCACGAGTCATGTTTTTTTAAGTAGTATTCTACAGAATTAGACACAAAGACTTTTGAAGATTTAGCTCTTCTCGATACCCCCACTCACTAGCACGCATGACTCATGACGGACCTACAATGCTTTATCGTACAAATCAGAAGCTTGCCTTCTCACAGTAGGATACTGTTTGTAGTATATTTCACTTTCAAACAAATGATATTCCTGCAATGTTCACATGCGTCCAGTAAGTCTCTTGCGTATTTTTCATCCGTACTGCTGTGCACCTTACTTCGGAAGGGGAAAGAAGTCATGCCCTTGGCGAATATATGAGTCCCTGGGCGCTCTTACGAAACGCGACGGGAAGCGCATTTAGGCTCGCGGGTGGCCTCCAAAGAGTCGTAGCTCGGCGGACCCTTTGTAAATCCGAACAGGACAGGGCTCGCTTGAGAGAACGCACTTTGCCCTAGTAGATACAATTCACAAATTGAACTGGGGGCTCTGTAAGACGCTATAATGACTGAAAGTGTGTAATTAATTGGAAAAAATCTAATAAATTAATTAAATATATCATAACTCACATCCTTGGTCAACATATCTGCTTCATGTTCTGTTTATTTTACATGACACAATATCAATTATTTCCTATTTACATCGTGTTTCACAGAAATAAATTTCTTCAGCTTTTATAAGCAAACAGGGATCTCTTTTCGACTTTATTCCACGTATTTCTAAAACATTACTTCAATTATTAAACCAACATCTATCAGATTCTGGCAGCATACATCACTTTCTTTAACTTGATAACCTTTCCCTCTTATATTTAAACTACTTCTGGTAGTTTCATGTAACCACCTATCATACTAATAAGTCGTTTCAACATCAATACATTTAACAATGTAACAATTAATTGTTGTAATTGATAATATAGGTCAAAATTTTTCACATTTTGTCACTGGGCTGTTTGATTGTATAAATTCTATTCCAAATTGTTGACTTGAACCATTTGTCACTAACCTTGCATTTACTTTTTGTCATTTTCATTCTGCTTTTTTTCCACGTCTCTACTACTTACACCCATTTGTTACCTATAATAATAATAATAATAATAATAATAATAATAATAATAATAATAATAATAATAATAGTAATAATAATATTTATTGAGTCACTTATACAATTACAATCGTGCATGACGAGTCAATATGATAATAGCGTATTTTAATTTATTGACAATTTCCAAAGTTGTATATTCTTTGTAATGTTCTAGTTAGATATTTATAGCTTTTTCTCTGTATTATTTTCTATCTTCTGCCGCATTCATTTCTATATGCGTTTGTTTGAGGTCCTTCTCGACTTATTTTATCCATCTAGTTTTTCTTTGCCTGAATTGATGACTACGAATCCGCCTTGAAGTTCTATTTTCAATCATCCTATGAATGTGTCCGTAGAACTTCATTCTTTCCCTGAATATATCCATGATGTGTGTTTGTAATTTTCTGATGCTGGTCTCTTCATCCAGATTCCTTGATCTAGATTATTATTATTATTATTATTATTATTATTATTATTATTGTTGTTATTTACGTCATCGTTTTGCTCATGTCGTGAGATACTTCCGTAAATATTCCCTGAGAATTAAATTAATATTTCAGATAAATATCTTTGACCATCACATCCTAGCTAATCGGCACTATCTCAGATGAATGATTTTGATGTATGGGTAATATGATCTGAATCATGAAACAATCCTGAGATGAGAGGCAGGTGGAACTGGGGTACCTCAAGAAAACCTGCAACGAGCCCGTTTCGACCGCCTCAAATTCCATATGTCGCCAGGGGGACCCGAGGTAGAAGCTCTACCTTTTCAGCCGTGAGGTGCAGCACGGAATTAGATTAGTTGTTTCATATATTTGCCACCACTTCCTCCTACACAGCATATGAATGGTTCTATATAGTACAATTGAATTGTACATAGTAGTTTGAAATGTAAGATGTTATAAAACAAAAAAGAGCTTCTCAGATATATATATATATATATATATATATATATATATATATATATATCCCGTGTGGGGTTGTTAGTACCCCCATCGGGCGCCTCCCCAGGTGGCGGATAGGGGAAAGCCTCCTAGATATAGGTGGTACTGGGGAAATGAAATACCCAGGGCGGACCAAAAACTAACACAACCCAAACCCACCGGTGTCTGTTCGGTATCCGACGGCCGTTGGTCAGCGTCTGCTCCTCTAGATGAGGCGGCTGCATTAGAATCTTCTCGAACTCAAAATCCGAGTCGTAAACCCGTGGTCTCAACAGAGATCACCACAAAATCTAAAGCTCAGCTTTAACGCATGATGGAAAAGACGATCAATGAATCATTACCCCCAGGCACCAGCCAGTGGACTGGACTCACCTGACCATCGGATTCTGGGGGATCAGGGACACCATGCGGAGAAGAATCGGAGCTTCCCAAGAACTCTTCATACTCTCAAAACGAAACGCAAACACTTTATGGGCTCAATTAATGTGAACACTCTCACCAAAACAGGCAAGTTGAAACAACTAACGAACACCATGGAAGAATTGGACCTCAAAATCACGGCACTCCAGGAGACGCGATTCACGGATGAAGGACACTTTAACTCAGAGAATTTTAGAATATACAAGGGCAAACCTGCCATAAAAGTTGGAGACAAACTACCACTCCTGGGAACCGGATTCGCCGTACACAATTCCGTACTCGACTCTGTTATCGACTTCGCTTCTCCAAACGAAAGAGTTTCTCTCCTCTCAGTAAAGTCCGCCAATAAAGCATACACACTAATTAATGTGCACGCCCCCACAAATCACCACAACAAATCCGATCCTGAAACCGTGGAAAACTTCTGGGAATCATTAGAAGAAACAAGCAACAAAATTCCAGGGCATCATGTCAAAATCTTATTAGGTGATTTTAATGCCCAGTTAGGCAAAGAAAAAAAGTTCAGAGATATCACGGGCCCTCATACCAAACATAAACGCACCAATAAGAATGGTGAAAGATTGATTGATTTCTGCAGAAATTTCGGACTTAAAATCATGAGTACCCAATTCCAAAAACCTACCCACAAATTAACTACATGGAGATCACCCAACCTGAAGCAGGGCGAATACCAAATTGACCATATCGCAATTTCCAAGAACAATACAAAGGAAATTCTCAACGTCAGAACACGCAAAGGCATATTTGAATCAGACCACCACCTTCTACAGATAAAGACACAATTCCAACCCAATAGGAGGAAACAACGACAACCCAGAAAGATCAAACCAGATCCAGAGTACCTGAAACTAAACAAAGAAGAAATCATCACGCAAATTAATCAGGAAAAGTCAGCAGACTGGCAGAAATTAACAAAGAAAATACAGGAAGCAATGAAACTAGCACAACCCCCTCGCACCAGGAAACATCGCTGGTGGAACACTAGATGTGATCAGGCAGTCAACACCCGAATAACTGCGTGGAGAAAATTCAGCAGTCACAAAACCGAGGAAAACTTTCCAGTGAAACTGGAAACTTCCGTGAAACTCAGAAGCAAGCCTCCAAAATAATAAGAAAGGAAAAACGAGGATACGAGAATAGTAGACTACAGGAAATCCAACAGGATTTCACCAAAAACAACACAAGAAATTTCTACAGGACTTTTAGAGAAAACTTACGAGGATACCAAGCACCCAGCCTGTGCTTCAAAAAACCGAACGGCTCCGTGGAAACTAACACCAACAATAACTGCAAGCTGTTGGCCCAATACTTCAACACCCTTTTCAACTGCGAACCTCCTCAAGAAAAACTTGACTTCACCAATCCGGTATCCATACACCCAGACTCACAAGCTCCGGATCTCAAAGAAATTACAGAGATAATCAAACTGCTCAAAGTCAACAAAGCACAAGGAGAAGATGGGATTATCACTGAACTCTGGAAACTGAATGATCCCACACTAACAAAGAAACTTCATCACATAATTTCAGATATATGGAAGACGGAGCGTATACCAGATGACTGGAAATGTGCTCTAATCCACCCGTTACACAAGAAGGACATCAACAATTACAGAGGAATCTCGTTGCTTCCGGTCACATACAAGATCCTCTCAAAAGCACTTTTAAACAGGATAGAAGTCCAGGCAGATCCATTAATTGGCGAATATCAGGCCGGATTCAGAAAAGGGCGATCATGTGCTGAACAGATCCGGAGCTTAAAGACGATATTACAAATGATGAAGTGCAGAAACACAGTAATTATATTTATCGACTTTAGGAAAGCTTATGACTCCATAGACCGCGAAACTCTTTTCAAAATCATGGAAGAATTCGGTATCGACCAAAAGACACGAAGGATCACAGAAGAGACACTTTCAGGAACAACGTCCAAAGTGAAATTCATGGGCGAAACATCAGAACAATTCGAGATCAAAACTGGAGTCAGACAAGGGGACGGACTATCCCCAATCCTCTTTAACATTGTTCTTGAGAGGATCATCAAGGAATGGGAACCCCAAGTAAAAGGCGTCCAAATTGGTATCAGAAAAGAAAACAGAATTAAAGTCAAATGCCTCGCTTTTACAGACGACATCGCGATTATCTTAGACAACAGAACCGAAGCGATTCATGCAGTGGAAAAATTACATGCAATAGCACAAAAAACTGGGCTACAGATTTCCTACGAAAAGTCTCATTATATGGAAAGACGACCAGAAAATAAATCCCCTTTAATTACAAAACACGGCAAAATCACGCAAGTCTGCTATTTTAAATACCTCGGTGAATCCATACAGACTTCTGGACTTAACAGAATTGCAAATGAACAGAGAATCTTAAAGCTGCAGAAGGCCTACAAGTTAACATGGTGTCACTACAATAAGAAGTGCATTTCCATAGACGCCAAACTAAGATACTACAAAACAGTGATTCTCCCGGAAGCAACATATGCAGCTGAAACAATGGTAATCGACGGGCATTCTAAAATTAGGGAAATAGAACAACAGGAACGAAAAATTCTCAGAAAAATTTATGGGCCAATCAACAAAAACGGGATTTGGATGAAAAGACCTCAGAATGAACTTTATCAGAAGACCAACACAATAACGGAAGAAATCAGAAAACGCCGAGCAAAATTTTACACCCACATCTATAGGATGGAAAGCTCCAGATTGCCAAAGAAGCTGCTGAATATCATTACAACAAGTAAATGCGGTACAGAATGGTTGAAGGAGGTTCAGAGGGACATTCAACAGATCAATATTAAAAATTTTGAAGATCGGAACGAGTGCAGGAAAAAGATCAGCAACGCGAAGTTTGAAGAAAGGACATCGCGGCAACCAGGAAAGATGTGGGCTGACGAACGGAGAAAAGAGCATTCCGAGAAAATGAAGAGATTTTGGGAAGGAAAGAGGAAAACCATTCTAAAATGACACATGTGTTCAAGCTCAATCGCTCTCCCAAAGGGGAATAATCGCAATAATAATAATTATATATATATATATATATATATATATATATATATATATATATATATATATATATATACACACACACACTTCACATTTGTGGGGTTTAGCCCGCTGTATCTGTCAATTTTGTTAATAAAATTGTTTAATAAACAATAATTTAAGCACTTAAATATGCTTATTTTCTGTTGTAATGAAATGCCAAATTAGCTATTTACATTAAGTTAAAATCATAATGATTCTAAAATTAGTATAAGTCGATAAGTTTTCGACAATATGAGGTGAGATATACTATCAATACACGTTCGAAAATGCATATTAGACATTGAAAGCAGTTTTCACAATAGGCCCTATTGCATTTCATCCATATCTTCTGCATTTATTCGGCTGTTTTCGTTGAAAAACTTGAAGAGAACATTCAAGGAATCCGTCACGTAGGCTTTGCATTACCAAACTCGCGTCAGAATTCAACATTACTTGACATTTACTTGCCTGTAAGAAACTCTTCGCCTGCTACTAAAAATGGACCGTACGATGATGGTTAAGAAATGCGTATCTGCAAGATTCGACGTGTCTCTGGCTGAATTAAAGTACGTGTGATATAGCGCCTAACTAAATATTATACATTTTAATTTCTTAAACACATGAGAATGAAAAGCGATCTTCGATCGAATATTTTCCATTGTGGCTTTAAATATGTATTTTCGGACGTATATTGATAACTTTAAAACATTTTTTGGTTACAAGTTTCGTTACAATTTCGTTGCGTAGCTTCAATATTTTATTATATTTAAAATATATCAAATGTCTTTTTCACTACTGAAGTAAGTGCCAAATAAGTCTGAAAGTATCTCTTATATAATCAGTAGATGCAGCTACCGTAAATATTTTAATGTAAAGTGTTTTAATGCAGAATTCAGTTCTAATATTGTATTAACATATTTTTAATTCATAACATTACAAATCAGCATAGATATATTTTAGGTAGAAGATACGAACAATCTAAAGCATACACATCAATACTAACCTTTCAAAGGCCATCCGTAGGGGTAAAGAGGGGTGTAAAATTGCAGGTAAACAAATAAAAATCATCCAAAAACGGGATATAAACGGTGTTCAAATATAATGTATAAAAATGTAGGGTCCCAGTATAGGTATATAAAAGAGTAGGTATATAAAAGTATAGGTATATAAAAGAGTATATAAAAGAGTAGTAGTAGTATATAAAAGAGTAGGTAAAACGCAGGTCTTCAACAATCTTCCAAAAGTATGCAGTACAAAAAAATCTTCAAAAATCAGGTAAAATGCAGGTGTCCAATAAAAATCTTCCAAAGGCGGGGTGTACAGATGTAAAAAGTAAGCATAATAAAGCAGGTGTTCAATATAAAAATCTTCAAAAATCAGGTAAAATGCAGGTGTCCAATAAAAATCTTCCAAAGGCGGGGTGTACAGATGTAAAAAGTAAGCATAATAAAGCAGGTGTTCAATATAAAAATCTTCAAAAATCAGGTAAATGCAGGTGTCCAATAAAAATCTTCCAAAGGCGGGGTGTACAGATGTAAAAAGTAAGCATAATAAAGCAGGTGTTCAATATAAAAATCTTCAAAAATCAGGTAAAATGCAGGTGTCCAATAAAAAATCTTCCAACGGTGGCGTGTACAGATGTAAAAAGTAAGCATAATAAAGCAGGTGTTCAATATAAAAATCTTCAAAAATCAGGTAAAATGCAGCTGTTCAATAAAAATCTTCCGAAGGTAAGGTGTACAGGTGCTCTAAACGTAAGTATAAAGGGCAGGGGTCCAGTGAGAGGCTTCCAGATGCAGGGTCCGGGGCGCGCAGGCCGGGAGCGGCGCCGGCTGCAAGGAATCCTCGTGGTTAGTGGCTGCTTCAGACAGCTGTTTGTTAAAAAAGGAAATATGCGGCATCCAAAATGAGCACAATTAGTGCCGATCCTTATAGGATGTAGAAAAGAATTTTTTCTATGGCAAGACTTTTGAATAAGTTTATTCAAATCTTCAACAGTTTACTGTCTTTATTTTGAGGCTAATGTCCGAATTTGGCTACTTCCCGAATTCGCCGGTTAATGTTCACACTATCAAAATCGGGAGATTAAGTTCTGAGTAGACATGGCTTCGAAGACTATATCGGACTTTATCCGGATGAAATGTACTTTAGCCAACTGCTGGAGGCCCTAACTGAAGGATGTTACGGCGAGTATGTTCAGCAGATTTTATGTGGTAACAAAAATTAGACCGCAGTGGCCGTTTTCTAAGGCTAGTGAGAGTCAAGATGTGTAGTTCAGAATTCGATTGTATCAGTTGTAAATTTCTGTTTACGTGATTCCACCTAATCTGACCTGACTTCAAATCTCAGTTGTCGCTTCTATAGGCATTCCCAGTAGGGGAGTCGAGGCGCCGACTTTCCAGATTTAAATAAAACCTCTGCATTAAGTAAAATAAATACTCTGCATTATAAAATATCAAATTCTGTTTTTATGTCAAAGTGAACACACAAGATGCCTCCCTCTCAGTCGATCACCTTCTTTTAACCGTGTGGGTAAGAATTTGCCGGATGATGTATGAAATTATCCGTTTATCATGTTTTACATCTTTACCCAAAACTCTGGCAAATGTGTTAATTAACCGTATAATTCGCGAATTAGCCATATTACGGACTTCAGCCGTAAACAATCTATTTTCACGTGAACAGTACGTAAGAGTCTCTCTCAACACTTGGACATACATATCTAAAGAACTCAAGTTTTTTTTCAATCTTTGATGTAAGATATCCACAAAGATATTATAACTAATGTTTAATAAGGCATTTCATTACAACAGTTCAGTTAAATTGTTTATTTCGGAATATGATTTTTTTATAAAGACGAAACGAAAATTTAGAGCTTTCAAAGTCTGGCTCATTGCGGGTGTTCTGCATACAAACGAAACTGCAATATTTTGAGAGACGTTTAACTTGTTAGATTGTCTGGGCTCAATTTATTAACGTCTTTCTAAAATCTATAAGAATTATTGATCTTTGATCTCACAAAATTTGCGGTCCTATTATTTTCAATTAGATGTGTAAATTACTAACAGCCATCACTACACTATTATCATTGTCCAAATAGCGGCTGTTCGAATTTTGTTTTGTATATTCTTTCTTTGTAATACAGACTGATTGTCTTACTGATGGCAGAAATACGATTGATTTATGCGAAAAACAAGTCTGTGCACTTTTCTTATTTTCGTACTGTTAGCCTGAATTTTGTGTCCCGTTATGAAGTATTTTACTTGGAGCTTGAAATCAATTGCATACTATTAAAATGCATTAAATTGATGTCCTTAAAAACAAATTACTACATGTGAAGTGAGCATCAATTTCATTCATTAACCCCACTTTGAAAGGCATAATTAAAAGTGAGAATATTTTTCGTCATAATCTTCTTTTACTTCTTCTTCTTCTAGATATTGATATTTATTATTCACTCTAATAAAAATAATTGTTTCCGCATAAAAATTTATAATCTAACAGTCATACTATAAATTTTGTTTATAACAAAACTAACAAACTTTTGTAAACACTTCCACGAATAAATATAAATAAATGTATTCACACTGATCTAAAGCCTTATTTCCATATACTTAAGTACTTTTCATAGAACTTGCTTTTTTCAGTAAGAATCTCTATTTTTGGTCATTAATGAAAGCATAAAACACAGCACATGTCATATCATAGATCAATTTTGTAAAAAGTTCTGCTTTAACACTAATTTCACTCGCAATATGTTCCTCAGATCACACTAAGTATTACCTATAATTGGAAAAACACGTTCACCGTAAGCATTGCTTACAGGAAGAGACAATATCCTGGCAAGAATTTTGGGAAGTTACGAACCTTTGGGAAGTCCATACCCCATTTGAGAGAAGTTACGGACGGACGCTCGCATTGAAATTTGAACCCATACAATATCGGATTTTTCGACCTAGTTTATGAAAGCGTCAATAGTAACTGTAATGAAAATGAATTGATTTATCTCTGTTTCATTTTTGTTAAGTTGGAAGAGAGTGATATAATCATTAGTATTTTCTGTGAATTATTAATTTTACTTTCTCGCTTTACGAAGTTCTTTGTTAGAAAAGAAAGTTATGTAATCGTGCGCCGGAAAACGCATAAAAAATCTCTGTCAAAGTTTTCTACGGTGTTGTAGGTGTCTTAGGGCGCGTTCACCGTCGGCCTCCCACCTCCACCTCCGCCCCCGCCGCGGCGAGGCGCCACCAGTCCGCTGGCGCCGGAGGCCGCGGGGCGAATGCATCGGGCGAAGGAAGGCCCCCTCACGGTGGTGGCGAGGCACAGACCCTAAGACCTGCTCAACCCCTGACCACCGCACTGTACAAATAAAACTCAGGAATTTCATTAATTTACGTAGAAACACGTTTTCACTAGTGAAATTAACAAAACTAAATGCAATAAACTACTAAAATACAAAGACTGTGTCCTTGAAATTTTAACAAGCAATTGAGTACTTATGTCCGCGACTGAGGTTGCTCTGTTAACTGTTTCCTAATGGTACTAATTAATTTGCAAAATTTAGAGTTTTCGGAAAGCGGGTTCCAAAGTCTTAGCAATACTTACAGTGAAAGAGGTGGAAAAGAAGTTTGAGAGACGTTTTGGTACTTGCAAGAATAATGATTGATGCAAGCTGGATGATTTCAGAACACTGAAGTGGTTGGGCTCCATATGAATATCCATGCGTGCGTCTGTCTCATACAGGTGACAGTTGATTATGGCGCATTCAAATTGTTTTCTCCATAATTAGTTTTGTTGCCAGGCCGTATTGCATATGAATGTGCCTGAAAGTGTATGGAAATGCGCGTTAGTCAGAGCACCTTTGTCCTAGCAAGCGCATCAGCTCGCTCTCTGGTGGAGTTGCCCAGAGACAGCTTCATAGTTGGCGCAACAATGAACAGATTTGCGCATTTTAAGAGAAATATTTTTTCTATATTGTTAATTTACAATCTGTTCACTTGGAACAATTAATAAATGGTACACAACATGTAAGTAGCAATTAAGAAAATCTAAAGGGTAAATCTAGAATGTGTTCACGCTTTAGTCTATACACGTGTTCACTGTAGTACAACATGTTCACTGATAGTTGATTCGGGTGGTAGCTCAGTCTCGTCTGACGCCTCTTACTTCGCTCGGTGATAGTCTCCGCCATAGTTGAGATATTCAAATCTTTATGCAAATTATTGTTTGTCCCGATCAGCGCAGATGATTCGAAAGCGCAGATTCTGAAATGTGCGCAGATCTTCTCCCCCATACGCCACAGAGTTTGTAATGTTTTTTGACAAAATAAGTATAAAACTAAATAAATCTAAACCACGGCGCGTTGCATAAGTATCTCAATGTTTTTGTTTCAAATCTTCTCAGCATCTCCAGGTTTGACTTGTTGGCTGTACCCCATAGTTCTACGCCCTAAGTCCATATTGGCTTCATTATTGCTTTGTATAGTAATATTTTGTTGTATAAGGAAAGTTTAGATCTTCGATTACGTAGCCACGAAAATTTGCTTACTTTTTTATTTGTTGCGTGTATATAGACGCAACGCGTCTCCTAGCTCCTTAAGGAGCGTTGAGCGCACTATGTAATCCTCCGTTAACGTTAATTAATGGAGTAATCCTCCGTTAAGAAACGCCCTCTAGGGGCACCTGGGTTAGTTAAGTCACGTCAGTCGCAGTAAAGTCAGAGAATCGCCGATAGGTAGCGTCTTCGCACTCGCATCTCGCACGCGCCCTGCGTCATCTACCCATCGGCCAGAATTGGGAAGGAAGAAGGATAGGGGTTTAGGACGGACAGGATTTGGTCGAAGAACCCTGTGAAGCAGGCAAACTCGTTTTGTCGTAACAAATTTCACATGATAGGAATCGAACTCAAAACCTCAGTGGTGAAAGGCAAGCGTCCGAGCACTGAGCAAGCACTGAGCCACAAGAGCACTTTCATTTTTTATCTCTTGCAGCAATCGCCCTCTCGCAGTCATCTCCCAGCTCTGTATTACCTTATCACGTTCACATTACCACGCCACCCAGCGTCACACGGCAACGGCCAGCAACAATGAAGCTCGTATGGATTGCAGTTTGAACGGAAATTGAATTACAATACGAAGGAAAATCATCAAAAATGTAATAGAATGTTCAAAAAGATCTCATCCTCTATATTAAGGTGTCAGAAACGTTTCTTTTTAGGCTCTTACGAGTAGTTATTCATGCCCTACACAGCTTCATTTAGGAGTTATTTAACGATATATCTTAACGACAAATCTTTCCGTGTGCTGCGAGTTGCATTTAGAACGACTATGAATTGTTTGTTTCTTTTTTCGTGAAATTTTCCGATATTTTAATAGTTATTCTGCTACCGGACGGAGATGAATCCAACAAATCATATATAATTGAAATTGGTCCAGACGTTCCTAAGTTTTAAACGGCGCAACTAACACAACTTTGTTATATATTTTCTTTAAGAAAAAATACTACTGTCAAAATGAGTACTACTTCAATCATTGTCATTTCTCATCACTTTTACAATCACACAAGAGGCTATTTCTTTATCATTACTGCCTTTTCTACTTTTATAACAGAAGTATTTGATGAATGATGAAATCAAGAATTAAAACTTTGCTTTGCTTTTAACCTTGCAACAAACACTTTGAACGTATAAGTACTATGTCATTAAAACAAGGCTTTTATTTTGGCAACCTGTTCGAAATATAAGCATCACAGAGTGTAATATAAGTATAGAATATAAGTATTTTTATAGTATTAACATCAAAGAGCACAGAATCTATAACAAGCACCATCATCTAATACGTTATAACAGCTTATGGCAACTCTGTCACATTTCATGGAGAAAGGGGTGTAAGTGTAGTTGTGCCAAGATTTGATCTATGGCTTTGGCGATTGTTAGATGGTATAGTTAAACATGAAATGTTGTGATGATGGGGACTCGAAAAAGTTGAACAAAGCACAGTATCCTTCGCTCATCATACGTATAGGTCGCATTTAAAAGTAGTACTCCCTTTCTAATAGAAAAAGACATTTTGTCCTTTTTTGTAAAATCCACCCGAACAATTTTTCTTACTTCAAAAAGAGGACATGTCAGTGGAAAAGAGGACGTATGGTAACCCTGTCAGTGGGCCAGTATGAATATTCTCCAATTGATAGTGTCATTACATTCAATCTGTTTGTTGCTCTCAGTAGGTTTTACCTCTGAATGTATTGAGCCTTGAGCCCCACTGTAGGCGTTTTGCATTGTACAGTAGTCTCCGCCGGCTATGAATCTTCTTCCAAGTATTTTTATAAATGCAACAAAGTGTCTTCTGTTATTTTATGTTTCGGAGGGCAATAAACAGCTTCTAAGGTTAGTGGTCTGCCATTTTTCGTAATAATTACAGAAGTAGCCTGAATTTCTTCTGTTTTGTATTCAGTAAACTCATGATGTTTTATCGTGTTGCGAATGATAATGGCCGTTTCTCCGTGCGCTGTTCCGTCCGGATGTTCGATAATATAGATTACGTATCCTGGAAGATAGCTTCTCTCTGTGAGATGAGTTTCAGATATAAGCATTAAATCTATGTCTTATTCGTTGCGAGTTGCAATCAACTCTTTGCAATGGAGGAATATACCATATGAGTTTCAAAGTATTACCCGGGCAACTTTTCTTGAACGATGATCTTGCTTCCCCCTCTCTCCAACAATAAACAGTTGAAGGCAAAAGCTCGCAGCGGGCACTAATGACAATATTCCAAACACATATTTACTGGCGAAATATAGAAACCATCTTCTGTTGAAGACGAGATCTTCTATCCATGATTTTCTCCAAAACATCTAAAGAAATGATCCAAGCAGGTGAAGATACATCACATGAGATACCTCGAACCCCAAAGAAAGTTAAAAGGCAAATTATTGAGAAAGTTGCGAAGGCATGATTCTCCAAAGATTGGCATTGCTTCATAAAATCTAGAAGCTGATTACATAACTAATACCCCCACTCTACCCGCATTTCTTCAATCTATCGATCAAGAAGTAATATAATTTGTATTTCCCACGCCATTCTAATGCATCTTGGATATCAATGTAATAATTAAATTAAATGGGGTTATTTGCTCGGATTGTTGTTTCAAAATGTTTTAGAAGCGTTGGAAGAATTTTAGAATGTTTTCGAAGCGCTTTCGAAAAAAAAAATATAGACGCAGATGCCCGGGTACATATATCGTCTAGTGAATGCCGAAGTCTAGGCATGTGCATTTCAGAATAGAAATTAAGGTATATTCTCAGTGGCGGCTAGTGGCACTGCAAGGCTGCAACCCCTCTCTCCGAGTATTCCCGGGATCTCATTAATATCTTGTTGCATGACACTCTTTAAATGAAGTTAAAATAACAATCTTATTTTAATACATACTACTAACACAAATCCATATTTTCAATCCTTAAGTAATAGAAAAACATGAAAATGCGGAAGGATAGAAAGTAGAGTTTTGAGAATATTTGCAATATGTTTCTTCAAAAACTAAGATCCCTTCTCTTCCCCGAGCACGCGCTAGCAGGTGGAGCTCTGCGTGACCTTCTGTGACGGATTATTACATTCAAAATATCCGTTAAACACTAGTCGCAAAAAATCAAAATTATTCAAAAAAAATGCTAATATAACACATGACAATATGTATATCACTAGATTTGTCTTTTTACGCTCGTCATGATAGATAGAAAAATATGTTTAGTTCTATTTGAAAAAACAAAGTTACCTCAAATATCTCGTAAAATAGAAATGAATACACATATCAATTAGTCTCATTCTCTTATGCACTTCCGTGAAAACCGCATTGCAATAACTTTAACCGTTCAAATACCTCCGTTATAGGAGGTACTAAAGTTACGTGACTCAGCCTGTATATTAAAATTTATGATAGTTAAATTCGGAATTCGTTGGCCATACTGACTGCACCTTACAACAGGATTAGAGGCAAGTTCTGAGTGACAGGTGCGAAATTATTTTATCAAGAAGCCGTCGGGATGACGTATGAGCGAGAGTCTTCTGCGAGAGTGAATTTAATTGGATTCTACAATATTAATAATAATATTTAAGAAAAAATATTTCAATTTATTGTAACATCTAACAACTTTAATTTATTTACAAGTATGTTTTAAAACAAATTAATTAGTACTTGATATTTTAATGTTAACAAGTTTAATATAGACTTCAAAAAAACAATTATTTCAGCAAACGATGAAAAATGAAAAAAAAATATCAATGTTAAAACACTAAACGAATATCTCCCTACCCCTGTGTAAACACAGAGTAACAATGCCTCGAAGCAACCCCGCCCTCGCATTTTGTAATTTATGGACAACCCCGAAGTAATACTACTTTCTGTTCGTTTTGCACTAGACTTGGTACAGATAACACATTTCCATTTCAACCATGAACATGTAACTCATTTTCAGAGTTTATATTTATTTCTTCATTCCTTTTACTCAAATGTGAAATACATCTCATATTTCCACACGATTTTCAGTACAACTCCATGGCAACTATTTGAGTTAAAATTTCTAATTTATCTGATATTTTACTCATTGAATCACATTGGAAAGTCAAGTGATGTGTAGGCTGAATGATCATGTAGGTCAAGTAGATCAATGTAGGTCAAGTGATGCCACATCATGCCACATCATTTATTTCTTCTTATTCATACTTTTCTTCTTCTATGCTGACGAATCTTCCTTCCTGTTTTCCTCTTGTACAAACAATTTCATGCAATGTGATCTTTCTCACATTATAACAAATCTTTTAAACTCTTTATCACTACTGGCTAAACAATCTTGAGTAGAGTTTGATTTTACAAAATTTCTTTCATACTTTAAAAGGCATTCCCTCATATTGTCATATGTAATTGATGGATCAGACAGAATTGCTCTCCTTCCTATATTTTAGATCCTAACTTCTTCATTTCATTTATTATGCATTGAATCTTCAATCACTTTTTTCCAGTTTTTTTTATTTTCTCTCATTTTATTTTATTTTATTTTTTTCGTTAATCGGCCGACTAGGACCACGCAAGCAAGCATCCTGCATATACCGTGGCTCAGTTTTTATTTATTATCGCGGTGGCAGGTGCTTGCAACAATTCTTAGGGGGGACCAGCATTTAGCTGGATCCGATTTTTATCCCCCATGTTTGTTAGCCCGGGGGTATGGAAAATGAAAGATGATAGGAATGGATTAGGAGACGATAGGTGATCGTGGACTTTTGGAACCATCCCAGCATTCGCCTTTATGACCGAGGGAAACCACGAAAACCCCGGTCAGGATGGCCGGCCCGGGAATCGAACCCGGACCTCCCGATTACGAAGTCAGTGCGCTACGCACTGAGCCACTTCGCTCGGTCATTTTATTTTTAATTTTATATATTTTTGTTTTTTGACCCCTCTGTTTTCGCGTTTTACTAAATCCCCTTCATTTTTGGTAATGATAATGGTAATTCACCGGCAAAATAATGCTGTTCTTGTGACAGTTAAAATTATTATCAAGTTAACTTTCATGAAGTAAATTTCATTCCTTTGTGACAAATCTTACATTCTTCCTTTCCATTTCTTACAACTGTTTGGTTTGGTTTACTTAATTTTTGGTTCTTTATTAATTATGTTCATATAAATATTTCTTTTATTAGTGCCATCATTTGTAAATATATGTTTTATAAATATAAATGTAATTTTGAATTTAAAATGTTTTATAAATATATAAGTAATTTTGTAAATATAAAAGTTTTATCATTAATGGTTGTCACTAATATGATTAATCCACCATTATTCTTCCTTCAGCAACAACCACACTCTGGTACCAAAATTTGGTAACAACAATTTAATTATTGTCATACTTAGGGTCATTTCCATCTTCATAAAACAAAGATATTGTCAACTCTTCAACCAATGTATTTATTATATTATTTTTGTACACACATTTTTTATTGTACTACTTTCATACACATATTATAATTGTGTTAAAAATATTACACTTGCTTGTAACTTCTTAAGTGATAGCTTTCTTATATACTTTTTTCTCCTTGTAGCTTAAACATGCTTTAATTATCTTTGCAAAAATTCATTTATTTCAACATAAAATTAATTAATTAATTCATTCCAACATAAATACAAGAGTAGTTCTTTTATGTGGCTTACCTTACTACAGAATTCCAACACACTTACTAATTAAGTACGAAATAAAATTGCCTCAAAAACTAGAAGTAGCATAAAAAAGGTTTACTAAAAAATATTGCTTGTTATCAGTTTCTGAGTATAAAATAAAACTTATTTCCTGTCAAAACAAAAATCATAAGTGAATAACAAAGAAGTGAATTGATCTGAAAGGACCCCACACAATACAATATTATGTTGCCAACAGAATATCATGATTAGTTTACCAGCTGACCCAAAAGCAACACATATTTTTTTATATAGCTACTCCACACTGGTACTTGCTAATGCTGAACTTTTCACTCACTTCTATGTCATTTGTTTTTGCAGAAAAAAAAACTATCCAACCTCTGAATGTGAACAAGAACATACCTGGAACATTATCTTTCTTACATTCATTATTATATTCATTACATACATTTTTTTAATGCATTTTTCTCCTCACCCATTTAAGTGGTAATACATAAATTCATATCTTGGAGAGAATAAAATATTTATACTATTTTGTACTATTGTTACAATTCTACGAGAGAGATACAACTAACTCATAGGAAATTTTGAAGATTTTTCAAGTGTGTCGTTTCAACATAAAAACATTTTATACCCAAACTTTTGTTTGTCTTTTTGGCTCTCTTTCTTATATTAGCAAATAATGCTGGTCAGATGGCTGAAATCTTTAGGGCAGAAGTCACGTAGCAGTCTCGGACCAGAAGACCGTGGGTTCAAGTCTCGCCTCGGACGTGGGTATATATGTGTATGTTTATATGTGTGTGCTGTCCTTTCGTCCCTCACCATCATCATCTCATCATCCATACTCCCAGGGTTAACAACTTTGGGTGATAAAAATCAGGATTCAGCTGAAGTGCTGACACCCCCCCCCCCCCCTTGCCAGAATGGTACTTGCACCAGCTGAAGCAGGATGCACGTGTGGTCAGAGTTGGCCTATACATTAAAAAAAATATTGCAAATAATATTTTGAATGAAAATGGACTTTTTTGTGTGTAATTTGATTATTGCAAATAGCCACATTTTCAGTTTGAATCAAACCCATTTAAAATATTGCAGATTACTAAACTGGGGATTTTGCCTATTTGTGTACTTTTGTCCTTCAATGAAAGATGCAATCTGTTATGTTACTTATTCATTTTGAAGAATTAGGAACATTTCATGCAAATTTTATAGTGCTTATTAATGCATATTTTACTAATAAATGCCTATTTTGTGTTTAAATATCTAAATGTTGTCTATTCACATATTTATTGTTCATTAAGCAAGTATCCTTAACCAAAATTTTAAAAATTGTACTTTCTTTGTTTTTATCCTGCAGAGTACAGAGAATCGAACGACCGATAAATCTATGTTCCATTTTACTGCCATTGCAGTGCATGAATTTCATATTATGAAACAATTGCAAAAGCGTTGGTGATGGTGAAGTTATTTTTACATTAGTAAACAATTTTTTAGTAAAAAACGGCTTCAAATTTTATCATAAAATTTTCTCCTCATAGGTATCAAAGGACGATAAAAAAATTTGTGCTATTACTATATTACGCGAACAGAATGTATTTTCAAAAGTTGCAAAAATACAATATTGCATACAAAAATTTTTTGTCTTAAATGATATCTATTCTAAAAAATCAGACACTTTTTAAAAAGGTCATGTAAAATTTTTTTAAACGAGTGTTTTTTCCTGAAGTTCTGCTTAAAATTAATGGAAATAAAAATGAAAAAATTAATAACTGTTACAAATTTTTGCTTCAATTTTTAACCCATGGATAGAACAAGGACACTTCAAAGAATGACGCAAGAATGATTTTTGTTGAATTCTCTGAATTTTAAAAAATTGCAAATTTTGAAATATTATTGAAATTACACTGAGCAACATTAGAATTACAGCTTGCATTTAATGAAAATCAAAAAGGTAGCCACTATGATTCAGTCTTTTTGTCTGAATTGTCCAATAATGAAAGAAAGGATTTCTACAAGTATTTGACAATACAATTATAGAAGCAAATATTCTATGAAGGTAACTACCGGTATATTACGTATACTTCAAAAACTTTCTACACAAGTACATAAATAAGGATAAGAAAAATGTACAGTGTCTTTTTCAGTGCCTATTTTACACTTCCAAATGTCTATTTTACCTGTCTATTTCTACAGTTTTTTGTGCCAATTAATTTGCAGCTAACTGATTACCATTGAAAACTGGTAAAATGAAACAAAGAGACCAATTTATCCCTTTTTTTCATTTTACCCCTTCCTCTCACACACACCCCTCCGACATCTCTCTGCCATTTACCTGCTTTTTATGTCAACAAAACCTTGCAGCAGTATTTGGCCATCATACTTTACCCAACCAACTTTGGAGTCCAAACCATATATTTGTTTTACTAACTAGCAATTTTAACAAAGTGAATACTAAACTGTGGATCATATTGACGAAAATTGATTGAATCAATTGGATTGAAAAGATTCAATTTTTATCCCATGGATAGAACAAGGACACTTCAAAGAATGACGCAAGAATGATTTTTGTTGAATCAATCCTATTGAAATATTGTGGTCTTAGATCCATATTTGACATTATTATGAATTAGAATTTTTGAAAGTAAGCTTCCAATCATATTGATGCTTTCTGCTTGCATAATGATTTCCCCTTTTTACATTGATTAAAGTCATGTATTGTATAAAATATTTATGTATTTTAATTTTAATTTTAGCCACAACATGTACCTGAAGATGGACTGATGCAATGATCTCTGAAGCATAGTTCAAGACAAAATGCAAAAAATAAATGTATATGTGTTATTTAAATTTTAATTTTAATTAATGTGATTGATTTCCCAATGAAATCCATGTTATGTGTATTGTTTGCAACACCGTGCCTGCAATGAGTTCAATGAAGATGGACATAACAATCCAGATGTCTATAAATAATTGGAATCTTTTTACCAATGTTTACCATAAAATTAAATAACTAAATAATTATTTTTCCAAATACAAAATCATAGAAAAGAAACCAAAGTAGCTGAACCATTTTATTTCATATTGTAGATATTGACCCTACAATTTTTCTTGAAAAGTAGAACCAAATCCGAACATTAGTTCAAAAGGAATCTTTGAAACAAATTTTTTAATGCATTTTTTGAGAAAATGGGTTTGAAAGGAAGAATGGCCAATGACATCTCAATGGAAGGTTCATGTGCCTATGGTTTTGTTAGGTTCCAAGGAACTTCAAAAAACCCTAAAACAATGTTTTTGGATTTTAACTGAGAAATGCAAATATGTGATTGTGTTATTCTGCCTATTCTCATAATGCACATATCAATTGAATGATCATACACTGTGCATCTCTGTTTATAACAGAACAGATGTCATGTAACAACAGGGCTCCAAGGAATAGACCACCCTCCCTTGAAAACTTACTCTTTGCTTGTTGTGTTATTGAAGAGCAACTTTTTTGTATTCTTTGTACTTAAAAAACTGTTCTTTTGTACATATACTATTCTACATTAATGCAGTATTCATGATGAATGTTTGTTAAAATATTTAATTTGTACAGTGGGAGTACTTTATTTGATCTTGAGCAGTGTGTGCGGTACTTTTTGAAAAAACATTTTGTATGATTTGTTTCTGCAGTACTTTTGCTGCTGGAGGTCTCTTTTATTTCTTGATTTAAGCTACAGTCCAAAACTAGAGCGATGCCTAAGAGATAGTGGCAGAGAAATTCAAACACAGAATAGAGGAATTCCAAACCAGCAAAATTTAAAAAGTAAAAGCCAAATTAAAAGTTAAAGGATTCTGCAATTATGTTGTATCCTCTCCTCCTACATACAATGGAGATAATATTTTTCATTGACACTTTTTGTCTCTTCAATGACATACATCTTAACATAAACGTTCTATAATTTGAAAATTCATGTAGAGGTGATGGCGCTTTATTATAATGATTTAGAAATTGAGAGAAAGTTGTTATTTCACACCTGCTTTATAAATAACAAAACGTGAAACTTGAACACTTTTTAAAAAGTACTCTACAATTGTGAAACAATATGAAAAGTAAATAAACCATAAAATAGAGGAGAGAAACCTATGTCCCAGCAACAACCAATGAAAAATTCAGAAAGTAAATTTTATTACCATTATTTTGTATTATTTCAGAAGTTAAAACATAATAGCAATCATAAATAACATTCAGTAAAATAATGTTTTTAGAAGACAATTTAAATCTTAACAATTAACTGGAACATTTCCTTTCATTTATAGTGATATCATGTAAAAGCAAGAAATATCTTTCACACCCTGCACTTAATAATTAACTGTTTGTGTTACTTAGAAAGGTATGATGAGATGAAGAATGAATAACATTTTGTGTAGAAACTGTTTGATATTTGAAAAAAAGAATATGCACCTGTTATATTTTTTTAAATTTCCAAGTTGGTAAAATATGTGTTGAAGCAATTTGCTTAAAATTAATTAACTCTATAATTCAATTCATTTTCAATACATGCGAGTTTTTAATCTTTAAACTTCTTTAAAGAACACCTATGCCACATCAAAGAATATTAAATTCACTTCAAAAACAGAACAATTATCAGAAAATGCAAATTCCAGGGTCATGTTCCCTTCATAACTTATTAAATTTTCCCTCAAAGTTAATAATTTGTTTGATGCTTCTCAAATATTTTTTAAATTTAAAATTTATTATCAATGAGACGTTTATTTCACATCAAAGCTCATTAAAAAAATATTAATTTTAAAAGAGGATTTATTAAAAATTATAATTAACAACCATTTGAATGAATAATTTTTAATTACATCTTTAATTTGATTAAAATCATATAAGAATTAATATTAATTTTAATTACTTTTCTACTATTTTCTAAATACATTTTGGACTTACTCCTATTTAGTGAAATCATGGAGGCCAAAACTTTATTTGAAAAAAAGATTTCCAGTGAATGGGCATTGAGCAATTTCAATAACAAAAAGAACAAATTTTAAATACTTATTACTTACTTTAATTTTTATGTTCAACAACAAAATTAGTGACTAGCTCAGTAGACACTAACGGCATGAGTAACATGTCAGGGCAAGTAAAATGTTTCCCCAAAAAAGGAATAAAGGAATCATTTGCACTGCTTCTGGTGGTATACGTCTTTCTAGATGTCCTTTTCTTTCTTGGCTATAATGTGGTTGTGAATAATTTTCTTAGAATAATTTTCTCAGAATATCTAAACATTGGGACAAAACAATTATTAATAATAATAATAATAATAATAATAATAATAATAATAAGAAGAAGAAGAAGAAGAAGAAGAAGAAGAAGAAGAAGAAGAAGAAGAAGAAGAAGAAGAAGGAGAAGAAGAAGAAGAAGAAGGAGAAGAAGAAGAAGAAGAAGAAGGAGAAGAAGAAGAAGAAGAAGAAGAAGAAGAAGAAGAAGAAGAAGAAGGAGAAGAAGAAGAAGAAGGAGAAGAAGAAGAAGAAGGAGAAGAAGAAGAAGAAGAAGAAGAAGAAGAAGAAGAAGAAGAAGAAGAAGAAGAAGAAGAAGATGATGATGATGATGATGATGAAGAAGAAGAAGAAGAAGAAGAAAAAGTTGCCTGAAACTGTTCTTAAAAGCTCCGGGATGGAAGAATATTGGAGTAATATATGGAGCATCCCCAAGACCCATGATGATGGAGCTTACTGGTTAGCGGAAGAGGAAGGGAAGTGTTGTGATATACCTCAGATGTGCTCTCCTAATATCACACAGAGAGATATCTTCAATTCAGTCAGAAAGATGCAGAATTGGAAAGCGCCAGGTACTGATGGGATTCAAAACTTTTGGTGGAATTATTTCCCGTGTACTCATGCGGTTCTGGACAGGTGGTTTCAAGCTCCATTCAATGATCCAACTATCATTCCGGCGTCTTTTACTGAAGGAGTTACAGTTATGATAAGCAAGTCTAGCGATCCTAAGACTCCGAGTAACTATCGACCTATCACATATCTCCCCACAGTATACAAGATTTTTACATCTGTGCTAGCCAGTACGCTTTATACCCATCTAAAGGCCAATAATCTTCTGGGACCAGAGCAAAATGGTTGCAGAAAGGGTGCTCACGGTTGCAAAGAATTATTGATAGTAGACAGTGTTGTAGTCAATCAAGTTAAAAAGAGACATCGCAACATTTCTGTACGATGGATTGATTATACCAAGGCATTCGACTCGATACCTCATTCGTGTCTTTTGTATGTCCTTCGCCTCTACAAAGTAAATTACCATTATGTGAACTTAATCCAACACTGCATGGCAACTTGGCGTACAAAGATAAAAGTCTCATTCTCTGGAGGCAGCTATACCACCAAAGAACTGAGGATCAAACGACGAATTTTTCAGGGAGATAGTCTTATTCCCTTATGGTTCTCGCTAGCTCTAAATCCTCTCAGCAGAATGTTAAGAGATTCAGGGATGGGATATGAAATCACCAAAAATCCCCATATCCTCATTAATTATCAGTTCTACATGGACGATCTCATGTTGTACGCCAGAGATAAGAACCAGCTTTCCTCGTTGCTTGAACGTGTTAAGTCCTTTAGCGACTCTATTTGTATGGAGTTTGGCATTGATAAATGCGCTGCAGTGTACGTGAAAAGAGGGAAAATCCTTGATCCTGACAAACTATCCTGATGATATCCAAATATCCAAGAACTTGGGCAAGAGGATACCTATAAATATTTAAGGCTTCACCACCTTTTGAGCACAAGTGAATCGCAGATGTGGTGTGATATTAAAAATAAAGTTCTTAAAAGAGTCTCAAAAATCTGTAAAACTCTTTTAAATGGAAAGAACCTCATATTAGCTATCAACACTTCGGCGGTACCTGTCGCTGTCTATTCGTTTGGTGTTCTTCACTGGACAACAACTGCACTGCAGGCGCTTAATCGAAAAGTTAGGACCACTCTTACCAAGTATCGAATGCACCATCCCAACAGTTCAATGGCAAGACTATACTTACCTCGAAACGAAGGAGGTAGAGGTCTTCTGGATTTTGAGTACTTGTGTGCGAAGAAAATCAACAATCTTCGCAATGAATTCCTTCAGAAAACGACGGTCATGCATGAAGCAATTTGTGCCACGGATAAGAATTTTACTCCACTGAACCTGAATCAAGCGGACTCTGAAAGACCATGTATCATGAAAGAAGATAAACTGAGTGAGTGGACCCAGAAACGTTTGCACGGCAGGTATTCTGCTGAACTCAAAGGAAACGCCGTGAATATGGGATCGTCAGTCTCCTGGCTAACAAAATCTGGCCTCTTTGCATGAGACAAAAGGGTTCGTCATTTCTATTCAGGACGAAGTAACCTCCACTCGCAATTACCAGAGGTATGTAATAGTGGATATGAGTGTAGAGGACCGCTGCCGCCTTTGCAATCAACCCGGTGAGACCCTCCACCACAACATGGGCGGGTGTTCTGCTTTGGCGCAAACAGAATACCTGAGTCGGCACAACGACGTTGCTGCGGTTGTCCATCAGGCTCTGGCTGCAAAGTTGGAGATGATACAGATAGAGGTCCCATACTACAAGTTCAAGCCGGATTCAGTTTTGGAGTCGAAACGGTGGAAGCTCTTTTGGAATGTAGCTGTCACCACTGATCGCAGGGTCGAAGCCAACAGATCTGACATAATATGGATCGACACGGCTTCACGGAAAGGGATTATAGTCGATATAGCTATCTCTTTAGATCAAAATGTAGTTGCCTCTGATGCTGAGAAGAAGCGAAAATATCAGGCCTTGGTTATTGAACTGAGCGACATGAGGCACTTAGTATCTGTTGAAGTAGTCCCTGTGGTCATCTCTGCAAATGGACTGATCTCCGAAGAACTAATTTCATTGTCTGCATGTCTTGGCCTTAAGAACTGGCACATTCAAACAATTCAAAAGGCTGTTCTCCTGAGTACTGCACGCATCGTTAGGAAGTTTCTATTGATATAACTGACCGCCCGAGTTTGCAAGTGAAGCAGGTACCTTGGTTCTACAAAGGTCCCGATGTCTGCTATAGGCACCTCGATAAGCGAGACACTTGAAGAAATAATAATAATAATAATAATAATAATAATAATAATAACAATAATAATAATAATAATAATAATAATAATAATAATAATAATAATAATAATAATAATAATAATAATAATAATAATAATAAAATATTTATTGAGTCACATGTACAATTACAATCGTGTATGACGAGTCAATACGATGTCTTGGGTGGAGAGAGCAAAGTTACATTACTGTTCAGGAGCAAACAAGGGGCCATCTGAGCATTTGCTCAAGGGACCAGTGAAACTAAACGAAACCTGACCGAGATGGGGTTAGTTGCAAGTGATGATTACTATGACTGACTTACCTTACTGTGGGTTTTATATGAAAGTAAATACTATAAAATTGGAGAAGAAAATGGTAAAAAAAAGTGGTATTTTCAGAACTAGAAATATTTTACCTTTAATGCGGCTTTAACTTAAAATGGGGTTACACAAAATTGAAGTTTAAAATTAAGAAGTTCTTTTCAAATTAAATGCACAACGAGGTTACTTATTTAATTTTTTTCTCCGGAGACCATAGGTCAAGGCAAAAAATCAATTGAGACCATGAAAAAACAATCACTTGGCTCATGAAATATGAACATTTTCATGGTGCATTTAGGTAAAATAAATGTCTGAATATGTAGGCTTTACAGATACCTAGAAACATTTTATTATCTACAAAGCAAGCAGGAAAAAATATTTTCTTTTATGGTTACTCTCAGTAATGTGAAAACTACAACAATTTCCAATTAATGTGTTTGTTTGTTCTTAAAAAAATGATAAATTTCACAGTTTATTATCTGTTCATATATCAACATTCTGATAAACTTTAACTGCTAATTTTTCAGTAAGTTCTTTAAATGTTCCTCTCACTTGCGCCTCACGTATTCACTACACATGACCCTGCACATGTTAATCTCAAAATTAAACTGCAAATTCAAAACTTTTATTTAGGTTTTTCTTCATTACTTTCGTATATGAATTGTTACTTGCATTTAAATTGAAAAGTTCGGCGGGCATTCGCATTGACGTCGCCCGGGTTCGCTTTTAATGAGTTCGTTACTTTACTCTGTATAGACAATGTGCCCATTGAAATGACAATTGCTAGTCTTTCCTGTTCCATCGAATTTCGCAGATACTATTTGATAATTTTCAATTTTGAAAAAGATCGCTCTTCAGTCGCAACCGTCACGGGAATCGTTAGAAACAGCAAGATTACTGAGCAAGTTAGCTGAAATAGTGAAATACTCGACCAGGACCACGTTTGCCAACTCTCTAATTGAAAGAATCTTCTAAATTCGATCTCTTAGACCAGGATAATAGCTGGGTCAGTTACGTCGTCAGAGTATTTCTCAGTGTTTTTCGCAATGATTCGTGAGTTCTCGATCTGAAAGCTGAAACCAAGTTTGTAACTGAAAAATTGCTAACGAATCGATTATTTGACTCAGGCCATAAATCGATGGCTCAGCTGTCTAATCAGAATATCTGAACAAGTGAAGGAAACATTACCTTTGAATCGTTTTTCGCCTTCAGATGAACGTTTGTCATCGCGCAATTCATGGAAATATTGTTTTTTAAGTTTCTCGCAAAACTCGATTTTATGCCCGAAGTCTATTGCATCGCATTTGGCTTTGTCAAAGTCACATCTAAAATATTTTAGATAATTGCGAGCTGCTTCAATCAAATCCTCTGCTCGGCAAAGATCAAAATCACATATTTGCAGATTATGTGACACATCATTAGTTGCGATCAAATTTTTTTAATGCAATACAACTTGGAATACAAATTCTAACGTCCCCATTTATTTTTTCAGGTTGCACGCCTCTGCTCGCTCAGATGCACTTTTGCTTCATAAGATTGTTTTTGATAAAGCTTGCAAAACAGCGTATCTGATCCAAATCTCCAAAGGGACCACGTACTAGGACACAGGACCATCTTCTGGACCACGTACTAGGACACAGGTGCTTCAGTTTTGGGTCTGTGCAACTTTAAATGAAGTAATAAATAACAGGGGCGCCGGAATGTCAAATTACAAATTTGTAAAACTTCTTCGCGTCCTCGAAATAAAATATATAATTCAAACTTTCCACTAGTCAATTTATGGAAATAAACAAATCGCTTTCTGAAGGACCCTTTGAAGTGTGTTCATTGAGACAAAATACTTGCTTTTGGGGGCCCCTTGTGTTCGATGGCACCAGGTATTTGCACCTGCCGGGCCGGCGGTAGTTACGCCAGAGGTCCTACTTCTAGTCACTGATGCAGCCCCTTACGTGGTGAAAGCTGGCAAGGTTTGCAGCTACTCTACCCTAAAATTATTTATATAAAGTGCATTGCACATGCACTAGAGTTACGGAAGAAATTCGTGGAAATTATCCTGATGCAGATAAGTTAATTTCTGTAGTGAAGAAAATATTCATCAAAGCTCCATTACGAGTACAAAATTTAAAGTAAATGGTTCCTTCGATACCATTGCCTCCCCAACCCATTATTACAAATTAGGGCACGTGGCTTAACGCCGCAAACTACAACTGTACCAATTAAAAAGCTAATGTAGAGATTAATGCATTCAATGAAGGCGAAGCTGCCTCCATCAAAACCGCCGACTACAGATATAAATAAATCTATAAATTCTTTCTATCTTGCCAGAACCGAAGATTGCATTTTAATTAAACGAATTTATCAATGTATATTTTAAAATATGTATCCTCCGGTTATGTCTAAATATTTGTTATAATAATTAATGATAAACACTTTCGATATTTCGAAAGATGATTCACTGAGAAAACTGCATTATTGAATTATTAGTTTGGACCGATCAAATGACAATGAGGATCGTTACTTCTGTGTTCAACTAACCTAATTAGTAATAACATTCAGTAATAATCAATTTTTGGAAAATTTTTCCAAAAAAGTCTTTTTGCTATCCATTAATATTTTTGTTATGATAAGTTCATTAAATGTTTGCTGTTTTATTATGTGCAAAAAGATAAGGTAAATTCAATCACACAAATCGCATGCTATTAGTTACAAAAATATTTTCAGACTTACCTTCTCCCTGCAAAGAGATCGTGATTCAAAGGGGAAAGGAAAAAAACATGAAAGGAGAAGAAATAAAAAGTGAACATTGAGAAATTTATTAAAAAACCAATAAACACAAAAATGTTTCTTTGCACTGACACTATCCATATACAAGTAACTTTAATACAAATTTTGTATTCTAAAAATATTAATACAATTGAAAAGTCTTCATTGTAATAATTTCTTAGGCATATGTTAAGTATATTGAAAAAATTAATAAATAAAATTGCTGTTAATAACATTTTCACAACAAATTTACAAGTTTCTCACATTAGTAATACATTTACTAATATATATTTCAGAGAAACAGATTCAATTAGTTATTATTTTACACTTAAAAATGGTCCTCAAAATTGAGAAAAAACATCAAAAAATTCTATGGAACTCGTTTTCTAATTGTTAACCAATTTATATGATATTCACAAAGAAATAATTACAAACACAGTCATAATAATAATATTAAAAACAAAGTTGGCAGAGATCTTATGTGGAAATTATGTGTGTTTCATATGAAACAAGCATTGTTGTATTGTTTTTTATAAACTCTTTTAGAATCAAAAAACTCAAAATTATTTTTTTGCAGGAAAGTTGAAAAAGCAAACATTAATTTAATTTTTAATTACAATACAAATCAAACGTATAAGTTTAATGATGTTCTTACAACACTGTAGAGACATACGTGCATCATCTTTATGAAGTAATTGAACAAGCACAATAATTGAAAAAGCAAACAATACAAAACAAAGCTTTGAAAAAAGGTAGCCATGCATCCTAGTGAAAGTAAGGATAAATAAAGTTATAGAAAATGCTAATGCATTTAGATAGGTAATTGTGATAAGCAATGTGCAGAAAGTTTTGTGAAACATATAAAATAAAATAATCCACAAAAATGTGAAGCAAGTACAAAATAAAGAAATCAAGGAAATGTTCACATTACGTTTTTCAACTTCCAGCATGCCAGAGATGAACAGATATAATAATACGAAATACACATAGTAATAGACAAGTTTGAAATGTGTGAATCCCAGGCTGGAATTTGTTACAGGAATAATACTGTGGCAATTCATTGTTAAATGAGTTTTGTTTAATGCAATAACTACAAGAGTCATTGCTGCAATAAAGATGCCAAGACAGCTGGGGGCTGATGCTCGAGGAAGCACGCTCAAGAAATAGGACTCCTTGCTCAGAATTGCAACACCTTGGTAGGAGGCACCACTTCTGAATGCGAAGTCTCTGATACATGGAATTTCTCTGTGGGTGCAGCTTCCTTAGTAGGCAGTGCTCCTCAGTAGGAAGACGGGACTTCTTTAGCAAGTGGGACCACTTTGGTAGATGAAATTTCTTGAAGTGAAACGATTTCGGTAGGTGGAACCACCTAGGTGAGGCTTCTTTAGTAAATGGGACCAGATCGATAAGTGAAATCCCATTGTAGGATGGGCCGTTCAGTGAATGGGGAGGTGTGACCCGGGCAGGGGTACCTCTACGCCACCAGTGCAAAAAGTTTAAAAAGGTCAAACAACGTGACGAAAGTTGTCATAGGAAGAACTCTGAGACTGATGATTAAATTGTTGAATAAGATACTCTAATAAATACATCAAAGAATGTAGATGTACAATTTTAAATTAAATTTCGCTGAAATTTAAAAATCAGCTCCACATGGTATGCTCTCTGAAACTAGGCTACGAAAATGTTTCTCGATTTCCAGATTATTACTTTTCACTGATCATTAAGAGTCTCAGAGAATGTAAATAACTTGGGAATTGTTTGCAATAAGGAAGAAGCAGATTTGAAGGAAAAATTGTATAGAGAGTTAAGTCGCAGAAGCAACTCAAAATTGCCACGAGCAAGAGAAATCCGAACAAATGTTCTGGACAGGCCAATGTATCGTTGAACATTTTCCTTTAAATTAGCCTATAGGTGATCGTGTTTATGGCAACCGATCAGATATTGTCATCTGATCTCACAGAAATTGGCGACCTTACATAATCGTATACCTCAAATCTGCAACGACTGACAAGAAATCACTAATCAGTAACACACGGACAGACAACAGTCTACAAATAACAAACACCAAGTAGAATTCAATATATGCAATCTATTTGAAGCGACATCGATTATGCACATTGAATTATAAATCAACACTAACAGTAATCCGACCAGGAAGAATGAATGGATACAAGGCAAATGATAAAAACCAGTACACTCTTCCATTCAGACTGCAGAGCCAAACATAAATACAGAATTTAAAATCTCCAGTGCATTTTAGTTGCAATCACTTCGTAACTTGTATTCTCAACGAGGAGAGCGCAAAAGGGACAGAAGGAAATTGATTCCGACATATCGTCTCAGGAATCTGCATAGGAGAAAAAATCAACCTGAATACGTATCTCACAATTTATTCATGATACGAAAGTCCATTGCGAGGACAAACGATGATTAGTCCGCCAAAGGAAGAATATCGTTAACAAAAAACTTCACCGTAAATAAACTTTCAAAATAAAGAACCGTCAGCGTTTTTGTCTCACCAACCTAATCTCAAAGCCCCACAACGAGGTAAAAATTCAAAACACTAGCCCTTATTGGTCCGCCGAAACTACAAAAGAGCCCCTACAGACCATGTCAGCGGCAGGTAGGAGAAAAACATGCAGATATGATTTTGTATAGGTTGGCCAGAGATTTATCTTCCACAGCTTCATTCTCCGTCGATTATGGATTATATCGATTCCCGTTGCAGACAACAATCCTAATCCCCAAAACGATGAAAATGACCGAAAGCCAACAAGGACATGTTCACAAACTACATACTACGTAAATCCAGCTTATGGAAAACAATCCAGTATATACTTAGGAACGAACGATAACAGAACGAGCAATATCTAGCACCAACAATTGATTCTTCTTGGAACAACAGGAACTTTCTAGTATCAACAACGGAATCTCCACTGTCTACTGTCTGCAACTCAAGCTAGTACACAACAACCCGGCATCTACGTTTGCCCTTCTGATCAATAGGCACGATCCAGTGCCAACAACGGAATCTCCACCGACTACGTACTATGTCAATCCAGCTTCCAGGAACAATAGGACATTTCTCTAATCTTGGATCTTCTTGACGAACTGAATTCTCCTCGTGGGCAGGGCACAGGAGAAGCCGTGAGATGCAGTGGGGAAGGGAGGGCAGACGGCGGTCGCCGATAACGAAAGACAGTGGGCCTTCGACGGTATTTCAATCAACATGAGTGGGAAACCATTTACAATCGTTAGTTTTCTTTCGGTTTGGGAAGAAAGGTTTCTTTTTGTAGATACTCAAACAATAGTCAAGTGTTTGGTGTGTACGAAAGCACTGTAGTATGTTAAAAAGTCCAACCTACAGATGTATTACGTAGCTTAGGCCCGCTGCCCACGCCGCCGCAGAAGCGCTCGAACGTCAATCATCAGGGCTCTTCGCCGACGACGGACAAAGGGACCGAAGCATGTACCTGCTGCGGTCCCTTTGTCCGTCGTCGCCGGAGGGTCGGCGAAGAGCCCTGATGATTGACGTTCGAGCGCTTCTGCGGCGGCGTGGGCAGCGGGCCTTAGCAATTCAGACACAAAAATACATTTTCAGAAAGACATAACCTGCAATCATGGGATAAGGAAAAGAACTTGCAGATTGAAGATTACTAAAAAAATACTGAAAACTACGAGGATTTATTAACATCCCCAAACAAAACACTACATCAAAAAGAATCATTTCTAGGGTCCGATTCACTTACGTGACCCCGAGCAGGTACCTATTTGTTAACATTAATTATTGTTTCAGAACGAAATAATACAATACTTTATGTACCATTCTACAAAAACACAGTCTTTAATGTTAAAAATGTCTTTTCTAAAAATGTTATCTAGTAGAACAATGAAGTAAAATTACAGTGCTGGTTAAGATAAAGAGCCGGATATTGCTTTAAATTATGTATTAATTCTATTATATAATTACTCATATTATTACTCTTCCCCCACATCGTACACTGTGTGCTCGCTGTCTTGTCAGGCGCCGCTGCTGCGCTGTCTTGTCAGCAGCTGGCTCGGAGCAGGAGGGCAGGTTTCTGTGACGCCACAGAGGATTGAGTTACTAAGCGTTGCTCTGGAGAATGAGCACGAACAACTACTAACAACGAAATCTTCACCGACAACGGACTATATCAATCCAGCTTGCAAAATCAATCCTACATCTCTATTGGATCCTCAGGACAATAAGGACATAAAACCAAAAACGAAAGGCAACAATCCGTCATATCTCTAAACTGGGATTTATAAACAACGAGCACGAACAAATACGAACAACGAATACTCCACCGACTACGGACTATATCAACCCACCTTGCAGCAACAATCCTGCATCTCTCCATACTTGGACCCTCTGGACAATGAGCACTATCCAGGACTAACACCTTTATCTCGACAAGACTACGGTCTATGCTAATCCATCTTACAGGCAATAATCCTGCATCTCTCTACGCTTGGATCCTCTGAACAATAAGGACGTGAAAGTCCCAAAAACGAAAACTGAATGAACTACGGACTGTGTCAATCCACCATGCAGGCAACAATCCTGCATCTCTCATAACTTGAATCCATTGGAGAATGAGCACTATCCAGACCTAACACCGTTTTCTCCACCGACTACGGACTATGACACTCCAGATACCAGCAACAATTCTGCATCCCTCTAAGCTTTGACCTACTGGTCAATGAGCACTATCCAGGACTGACAACGTTATTTCGACAAGACTACGGGCTATGCCAATCCAGCTTGCAGGCTGGACAATCCGACATCTCTCTAAGCTTAGATCATCTGGAAAATGTGCACGACCAAGTACCAACAACGGAATCTCCACTGACTACAGACTATGTCAATCCAGCTTGCAGGCAACAATCCTGCATCTCTCTAAGCTAGGGTCTTCTGAAAAATGAGCACGAACAACTACCAACAAAGAAATATCCACAGACAAAGGAATATGTCAATCCAACTTGCAGGCAACAATCCCTCATCCCTCTAATCTTGGATCCTCTGGACAAATAGGACTTAAAATACCAATAACGAAAACTGAACGAACAACGGAGAATGTCAATCCAACTTGCAGGCACCAATCCTGCATCTCTCTAAGCTTAGATTCTGTCAAAATTGAGTACAAACAAATATCAACAACGAAATCTAAACCAACTACGGACTATGTCAATCCAGCTTGCAGGAACAGTTCAACATATCCGTAGGCCTGTGTCTTCTGAACAATGAGCATGGTCCAAAATCAACAACAGAATATCTACTGACTACGGACTATATCAATTCAGCTTGGTGGCAACAATAATGCATCCCTCTGACATTGAATTCTTTGAACAATAATCACGAACAAGTTCCAACAACGAAGACTACGGACTATGTCAATCCAGCTTGCACGCAACAATACTGCATTTCTCTAAACTTGGATTCTCTAAACAACGAGCACGAGTCAGAAATAACGTTATGTCGACCAAGTACCGACTATGCCAATCCAGCTTGCAGGCAACAATTCTGCATCTCTCTAAGCTTAGATACGCTGAACAAAGAGAACGAACAAGTACCAGCCGTGCAATCTAAACTGACTACGGACTATATCAATCCAACTTGCAGGCAATAACCCTGCATCTCTCAAAGCTTGGATCCTGTCGACAATAAGTACGATCAGGAACCATCAACGAAATCCCCCTCAAATAGAGTCTACGTCAATCCAGCTTGCAGGTAACAATTCTGACTAAGCTTGGATACTCTGGACAATTAGGACGTAGAAGTACCAAAACGAAAAGTAAACAAACTACGGACTACGTCAATTCAGGTTGCAGGCAACAATCCTGCAACTCTCCAAACTTTGATTCTCTGAACGAGCACGAGCCAAAACTAACAACGTTATGTCGACCAACTACGGACTATTCCAATCCAGCTTGCGGGCAACAATTCTGCATCTCTCTAAGCTTGGATCTTCTGGCAAAAGAACACGAACAAGTACCAACAACGAAATATCCACCGACTACGGACTAAGTCAATCCAACTTTCAGGCAACTATCCGGCATCTCTCTAGGCTTTGATTGTCTGAACAATGAGCACGGAATATCTATCGTCTACGGACTATGTCAATCCAGCTTGCCGGAATCAATCCTGCGTGTCTCTAAGCTTGGATTCTTTGAACAATTTGCACGAACAAGAACCAACAACGAAATCCTCACCGACTACGGACTATGTCAATCCAATTTGCAGGCATCGATCTGGAATCTCTCTAAGCTTAGATCCTCTGGAAAATGAGTACAAACAAGACAACGGAATATTCAAGGACTACGGACTATGTCAATCCAGCTTGCAGGCAAAAATCTTGCATCTCTCTAAGCTTGGATTCTCTGCACAATGACCACGATCCAGAACCAACGTTATCTCTACCGACTACGTACTCTGCCAATCCAACTTGCAAGCAACAATCCTTCCTCTGTCTAAGCTTTTACCCTCTGACCAATGAGCACGAGCCAGAACTAACGTTAATCTCCACCGACTATGGACTATGTCAGTTTAGCTCCTGGCAACAATTCTGCATCTCTCTAAGCTTGGAACATTGAACACGAACAAGTGCCAATCACGGAATCTCAACCGACTTCGGACTATGTCAATCCAGCTTGCAGGCAACAGCCCTGCATCTATTAAATCTTGGATACTCGAAACTTTAAGCACGAACAAGTATCAACAACGAAATGTCCACTGACTACGGGCTATGTCAACTCAGCTTGTCGGCAACAATCCTGCATCTCTTTAAGCTGGTTTCTCTGGACAATCAGCACAACCCAGACCTAACAAAGTTATCTCCACCGACTACGGCCTATGTCAATCTATCATGCAGACAACAATCTTGCACATCTCTAAGCATGAATACTCGAAACTTTGAGCACGAACAAGTATCAACAACGAAATCTCCACCAACTACGGACTATGTCAATATAGCATGCAGGCAAAATCTATTTCTCAAAGCTTGGATCCTGTCGACAATCCTGTCCAATCTTCACTGACGAGGGACTACGTCAATCCAGCTTGCAGGCAACAATCGTACATCTCTCTAAGCTTGGATTCTCTGAACAACGCGCACGTACATCAACAGAATATCTACCGACTACGGACTAGGTCAATTCAGCTTGCCGGCAACAATAAAGCATCCCTCTAACTTTGAATTCTTTGAACAATAAGCACGAACAAGTTCCAACAACGGAAACTCCACCGACTACGGAATACATCAATCCAGCTTGCTCGCAACAATACTGCATTTCTCTAAACTTGGATTCTCTGAAAAACGAGCACGAGTCAGAAATAACGTTATGTCGACCAACTACCGACTATGCCAATCCAGCTTGCAAACAACAATCCTGCATCTCTCTTAGCTTGGATCCTCCTTGGATCCCCTAAAGACGATCCAGAAGTAACAACGTTATCTCGACCGCGGACTATGTCAATCGAGCTTGCAGGCAACAGTCCTGCATCTGGATCCACTGGACAATGAGCACGAACAAGTATCAACAACGTTATCTTCACTGACTAGGTCAATCCAGCTTGCAAGCAACAATCTGGAATCTCTAAGCTTGAATCCTCCGAACAATGAGCACGATCCAATACCAACAACGGAAATATCCAATGACAATGGATTACATGAATGGAGCTTGCAGTTAAGAATACATTTATGTGGGCTTGCTCCTTTGAACAATTGAAACGATCCGGATCCTACAACAAAGACCTTGATTATGGACTACATCGATCCAGTTTCCATCCAATTAAGGAACGGAAATACAGAAATATTTCATTACTTTCCTTGTGGGCAATGAGCACGATCCACCAACAACAACGGATTCTCCACTGCCCGTAGGCTACATCGATCCAGTAGGCAGGCAACAATCCGGCATCTCCCTAAACTTGCCCTTCCGAACATTGGCACGACTCAGTACGAATAACAAAATCTCCTACAATCAACCTAGTTACCATCTAATTCGGAGATTACAATCGAGAATCCCTCTGGGTTTCCCCTCTGGGCAATGTTGCAATCCAGTAGCAACAACGTAATCTCCATAACTGCGGGTTACATCAAACTATCTTCCATGCTCCTTTCTACGTATGTATCTCCACGTAATGGGCATGACGAATCACCAACACAGGAATCTTCTATGTCTGCGGAATAATCGATTCATCTTGCAGTAACAATGCTGTATGCTAGCTTCTTAGGACAACAGATCATTTCCAGGACAACAACGAATTTCAATCGTCTATAGACTACATCAGTTCAGATTCCTGACTACAATCTGGCGTCTCTCTAGGCTTGCCCTCTTGACAAAAGAGAAGACTCAGAATAGCTGATTCTCTGCGTCTACGGACTAAATCAACTCTCATCCGCAGACTAGCAGACATTCCATAATCACTGTAGGTTTATGCCTCTGGGCAATACGCACGACACAGGACTAACAACAAAATCTTCAACGACTGAGGACTATGCTGATCCAGCCTTTAGGCAACAATCCATCATTCCTCTACGGCTGCTCTTAGGCTTCGGCACGATTCACTGACAACGGAAACACCACGTCACGGAGTACACCAATCCGCTTTGCAGAGCAAAATTCGGCAGCTCCATTGGCTTCCTCTCTAAACAAAGAGGCACGATCAAGGGCAAGCAATGGAATCTCCACGAACAACAGACTGCATATCTTCAACTTAAAGGCAACAATCCAACATCTCTCTTGACATACCCTTTTGAATAATGGGAACAATCCAGTGTCAAAAACAAACTCCGTCTATGGAATACATACACCCAGCAAACGGACATACGAGTATAACCTGCATTTCTCTAAGCTTCTCTCTCTCTCTGGACATATAGCACGATCCAGTACCAACAACGAAATCATTACCGACTAATGCTTACCCCGTTCGACTTTGCAGACAACAATCCAGAACCTCTAAGCTTGCCCCTTGTCCCAAACACGTGTTAGACGCATGACCGTGCAGGTGATGAGAATAATGGAAAATTTTGTAATTGTCCTTCACCTGAAGGTATAAGACATGAATTAATCAGTGGAAGCGCGTTTACTGTAATCGTTAGAGCCACACCATTGCTACTTCATTTCAAGGACATTTCCAAAAGGAGAGGGTGGAAAATTCCCAAATTACAGGATGAGTGTTTCCAGGGCAAAATACCACTCGCGGACTCTGGGAAGAAGCATTCAGGCGGAAGCCCGCACAGGTGATAAAACATTATAAATTATGTAACTGTCCCCACCTGGAAGGGTTATAACATTATTTGTTAAGTAAGGAGGGTTTGCTGTAATATGGAGCCACCAGATTCGGCGTGCCACTATAATTCAAAGACATTCCCACTCACTAAGCGCAAAAACTACGTCAATGTTGAGATGGGTGTTTCCTGTAAAGACTGCATCCCACGGCCTTGGAGCAGAGTGCGGAGAGGCAACGTAAGTTCTCGGAATAATTGTTGTCAATTCCCCAATTGCTTTTTGGGGAAAGAACACGACTATGCACGTGACGACACGATGAGGCATGAGACAAGACGACTCATGGGAAGACACGACGATGCATGAGAAGACATGACGACGCATGAAGAGATACAATGACTCACAAGTAATCTCGACAATATATGAGTAGACACGCCGACGGATGAGTACACACGACGACGTGTAAATAAACTCGACATCGCAAACTCATGAGTAGACACGACAACGCATGAGTAGAATCGAATACATGACCATGCCAAGACACGCTGCCACATAAGTACAAACGACGACGAATGAGTAGGCACGACGACGCATGACAAGACACAACGACGCATAAATAGACACGACGAGGCATGAGAAGACGCGATGACGCATGAGAACACGTGACGACGCATAAGTAAACACGAGAAAGAATGAGTATACACGACAAAGCATAAGTAACTCGACGATACATGACTGGACACGACGCCGCATGAGTAGACACGACTTCCCTTAAGTAAACTCGACGACGAATAAGTAGACACGACGATGTATGAGTATACTCGAATACTCATGAGACGACACGATGAGGCATGACAAGACACGACGAGGTATAAGTAAACACGGATAACACGCATGTATTAACCATGCTGTTCGCAAGTAAACTACATACATTAAGTGGTTGCAATGGGTGCAAACTTTGGCTTCCAAACATTTGTGGAAATGGTAGCTATGTTTAGTCAGGAGGACACAAAGCCCCTTTGACTGTATCCACTTTCCCTCCCTTTCCAACCATAATTCACGAGTATATAATCCGAAATGTTTGCAAGCATTACAATACAACATATGGCTTGATTCCAGGGGTGGTAATTAGTTTTGTTTAGCGCGGAGAACTCAGACTCATTTGTGTTTTTTCCCACTTAACCTTCACAGCAAACCATTATCGAAGAACGTGTAGTTCGCGTTGTTACACACGTGTTGCACGAATTGCAATCGCCAGGAAACGTACCTTCCCAGATCAGAAATTGAATTAAGCTGTTATCTTTCAGTAGTGAAAATGAGAGTGTTAGGCTCAGATGATTCAGTGAAACATCTAAGTGTGTCTGCATCTCCAAACATTAACAAAGTGTATATTGTCCGTGATGTTCGCATAGGAACTACATTACGATTAAGGAGGTGATTTGCAACGGTCAAGTCGCGTTCTTTACCAAATTAGAAGTTGAATCAACCTGGAATATAAGGCAAGATTCTAGTAGTGAGCGTTATTAGTCGCGGAAGGCTCAGAGACACCTCTGCTTCTGTCCGATTCTTCATATCTTCCAAAGAGAAACAAGGTGTACGTGGACTCCGCTTTCGCACAGAAAGAACATCATGCCGAAAGAAGAAATTTGCTACCGCCATGACAAGTGATTTTACAGATTAGAAGTTGAATTGCCCTAGAATCTACGGCAAGATTCCAGTAGTGAAACTAAGAGCGTTGTCGGTCGTGGAAGGCTAAGAGACACATTTGCTTCTGTCCACTTCTCGTCCTTACATGAACGGCGTATTTATTATCTTCGGTGTTCGCACAGAAACTCTATGCGTACAAGTGGGTGATTTGCAATCAAGTCAAGGAACTGCCTTCCCGGACAACTGGTTCAATTGAGCTTCATCCCTTCCAAATAGGAACAACTTGTATATTGACTGACACTATGAACTGAAACTACATTACTCACAAGCATGTGATTTGCAATAGTAGAAAATTGTGCTTTCTTAGACAAGCAATTGAATTGTGCTGGAATTGTTGGCAAGATTTCAGTAGAGGAAATGAGAGCGTTGTTGGGGGCGGAATGGCAAGAGACACCTCTGCCTCTGTCCTGTTCTTCATCTCTTCTAAAGAGAAACGAGGTGAATATTACCTCCGCTGTGCACGTAGGACCAACATTGTGCTCAAGTAAGTGATTTTTCACTGTCATCACAAGTGCTTTTGCAAATAACAAGTTCAACCGATCTGGAATCTTTAGCATTAAAATGAGAGCGTTGATAGGCGCGGAATGGCCAGACTACTCTGCTTCTGTCTGGTTCTTCACCTCTCCCAAAGATCAATGACGATATTGTCCACGGTGTAATACTTGACCTTTCTTTATTTGTGGGTGCATTGAGTGGAAACGAGAGCGCGGTTTTGCGCGGAGGTTTCAGACACACATGTGCCTCTCTCCGCTTCCGTTCAACGCTTGATCGGTGCGTAATTAGTCTGCGCTGTTTCGTAGGCAAACTACATTACGCTCTGGTGAGTGAGTGCTGAGGTGAAGGAGGTGATTTGAGATCGTGAATCTGTCCGCCATCGTAGGCAAATGGTTCAATTCGCCAATGGAGCACCACTTCATCCCAAGAAACAACCCAACACAGCATGCCAAATATTCCTAAAGGATAAGTGTTTTCTGGCCCGGCTTCCACTTTTGATTGCCTTAGAAAATAAACGTACCACCTAGTTATTCATAGGAGTTTTTTGGTATACAACAACAGTCAGATTTATTATATCTTCTTGTACTAGGTAACACATCGTCTGCGTCATATTACGCCCAAATATTCTTATAGTTGCTTTCTCATAAGAATATTAATCCTACTGACAAAACAAGTTATTTGTGGTGTTACTGATGATATTAAGTGGACCAATAGGTCCTTAAACCAAAGACACACAAAGACAAGACATTTTCAATGTTGATTACTATTCAGCAGTGTAACTTTTTGTCAGATATTTTAGAAAAGATCTGACTCAATATTAAAACTCGAACACTGGATCTGCTGACAACGCACAACGATGTCTGTGGATACATCAAAATTTGCTTCCCATATTTTACACTGTTGACTGAAGATTCGAAAACACTCTTTGTCAAGGACAAACTTCAAATCTGAACTAAACGTTGAGACATCATAGATCTCCGATTTAACGTTACTTGATGTAGTTGAACACCGGATCTGCGCGTAACGCACAAAGCAAACTGCGGGAATATCAAAATTCGATTTTTCTATTCTGCATCTTTCCTTCTGCGCTTGAAGGAAAAAGGCACAGGGGAATTTCAAACAACACCGCCCCGAATAGAGAGGATGAAAATTGGAGGAAGCGTAAAGTACGAACCTCTTTATTAGACCACTAACGCAATATTTTAGAGCATTCGACGAGACCGAGAATAAGCGTTCATTCCACGATTGGAAAGTATCGATTACTTTTAAGTATGGAAATGACATGTTTCCTCTTCGATAGAACAGGATCGCACGAAAATACTAATGTTCTTGACGGAGAGAAAGAACAGAACCTTTCTAGCGACATTAAGCAAAATAGGTAGGATATTGAACCGTAATATGGTATATGATTGTACCGTCAAAAGGTTCGGAAATGTAGCACAATATTCTAGGGAATCTCACCCTGTAGTACCCAGACCTTTAGTTTGCAAAATAAAATTATTCGAAAAATTAAAATCTTCCATCCACGTGTTCCTGCAAGCCTTTCGTTTTTATTTATGAATATGTCCTTTTTTTAAAATTTATTTACTTAACGGTGGGAACATATTTTCATGCAATACTGATATTTATAATTACGACACACGTCGTAGAAGTAACAATCGCCAATTACAATACATTCAAAATACTACAAGAAATCCACATACAATACTTGTACGTTGCTTTATAGCGTATTGCCGTATGACAAAACAATAAACGTCGGTACACAAATTTAAGTTAAAAGTAAAATATTTTATGCTGCACAACTGTTTCTATACAATTACATATTGTGGTATGACCAAATTTTATTATATTAAGATTATATTGTTTTCTCCACGGAAAGAAAGTAGGTCGCGAGATTGAGCTGTCACAAAGGGTTCTTTTCAACGCACCGCGCCCCCGTCGCCAGCTGCCCCGCCCGCCCGCCAAGGGTGCCGTCCGCAGCAGACGACAAGTGGCCCCTCGCACGCCCTCCGCAGGGAAGACTTTTCCCCACCCCCCTTCGGGGAGACCCCGCGCACTTAGCCAAACAATGACCCCGCCTGCCCGCCATTTGTCACTCGCCCGCGCAAGGAATCTCCCTACAACACTTTCGGAAACCCTAGAGGTATTGTAAATAGCTCGCCCGTCGCCAGTTGCCGATCACGGCCCCGAAGAATTACGAATTTTCGACAACAAAGCCGCCTGAACACGTGTTCGGGCAGCTGCAAGAGATGCTTCTAGAATTAGAGACAGAGAGATCGCCCTGGAAAATTCCAGGAACAGTGCGTCCCGATTGTGTGACAAAAAAAAATTGCGACGCAAATAGTTTCGGCCTATGAGACATCTCCCCGTGAGGAAGGGGCAAAGCTACGGTCCCAGAGACGTTTTCGGGAGGGGGAAACGGAGGCGAACTCGGCCGGGAGCTGAGTAGAGAAAAAGATTATTAGAGAGAAATTGTAGGAGAAAAGACGTGGCTATTAGATAAGACTCGGAGTGAGGAACATTATTGCCGTCTCGGGCCCATTCAAGCCCGCATTACGCCCGCCCGGCGCCCGTGTGTCGTCGAGCTGACTCAGAGCCCGCCCGCCTTTGACGACTCCGAGCCTTGCCTCCATCACAGCACCGAATGGGGAGTCGGACCACCGCCGATCATTAAAAAGAAAAGTAGTGTTCATTTTACCAAAACAATGATATTTAATGCACTACTTCAATATTCCTGTAACAAGAAATGAACTTGAGCTTCCGGGTCAATGACCCCATCTCCATCAGGTTCTTGCCCAGTTTCCCTTTAAGCAATCCTCCCGATCCATTAAGCAAATGCTGAGATAGCCGCTTGTATGCTTCTGGACATAAATCGAGCTTCACTATGAGAACGTTTTATGAACTCTCCTTTTGCTTGTAGTGATAAGAGTAGAGCAGGGTGTGAGTTACTATTCCGTTAACAATAAGGAAAACATTTGCGATTGAAAAGAGCCGAATTCGGTATTTGTTTGGAATTGTTTGAGAGTAAAATGTTAATCGATCCCGAAAATTCTTGGAGTGCTCTCAAAACTTTGCTCTACTGCCTCGCTTCGCATTGTAGAGACGCTGTCCTTGGGAGCAGGAATAATAGATCATTTCATTTGCGATTGAAAATACCTAACTTCGGTATTTGTTTGCTAGTGTCTGGGAGTAAACGGTAAATCAGTTTCGAAAATTCTCGGAGAGCCTGCAATACTTTTGCTCTACTGCCTCGCTTCACGTCGTAAAGACGCTGTCCTTGGGAGCAGGAATAATAGATCATTTCATTTGCGATTGAAAAGAGGAACTGAATTGGGAGTGGAAGGTTTGTCGGTTCCGGAAAATTCTTTTCACGTGAAACCCAGTCATTCTACCTGGTCGGAATCTGTTAGTCTTGACCGACAGTAATAGCCTCTATGGCCGTACATATATAGTCAGCTCACAATGAGCTTACACAGAAATTGAGACAGAGGAAAGTGGGTAGGCAGGAGTCTGTGGCATAAAATGCAGTAATCATTGTTTGCAAATTCTAACCACAGCAGTGTATTTATGAATATTAGAATGCATGTTCTCACGACTCTAGGTTTGTAGCACAGCTTGAACAACACTAGTACGTATGTTTAAGTTTTATGTGAACATTGTTCAGAATAGGTTTGGAGGGAACATCGAATTTACAAACACCCTTTAACATCTGCGAAAATATTGGGATTTAAACCATTGCACTCTCCACAAAAGTATGATATTTTGCAAAGTTTTACAACTGATGGAGACTGCCTTCAGCTCTTTAAAAATGCCTCTTTTATCAGTTGGCTTCCGAACCACCTTGAGCGACTTTACAGCACCTTGAGCGATGCAAGTTTGTTTATCAATTACGTGCCGCCATTTTACTCAGAAATTTGCGAAGCGAGAAAGAGATATTTGCTTGTGGTGTTGGAGACAGTAACAAATAATCGGAACACCAAAGATAATATATGGGTTCCAAGCACAAAGGTTTCCTTCACACGCACAACTGCTACGGCTCAAACGCCTACAATCCAATGATGTGAAGTCCAATTGTGCAATGATAACATCACCTCAGGAAAAATAAGTTCAAGCATGATCTCACAACGGCCGTGAAAAGTATGGGTTTCCTTCACACGCACAACTGCTACGGCTCAAACGCATACAATCCAATGATGTGAAGTCCAATTCGGTAATGATAGGATCACCACAGGAAAGATAAATGCAACTATGGCCTCACAATGTCCATAAAAAGTATTGCTACGGCAATTGCAACGACTTAAAGGCCTACAATCCAATGATGTGAAGTACAATTGTGCAATGATAACATCAACGCAGGAGAGATAAATGCAACCATGATCTCACGACGGCCATGAAAAGTATGGGTTTCTTTCACACGCACAATTGCTACGACTCAAACGCCTAAAATTCAATAATGTGCAGTACAATTCTGCAATGATAGCATCAACGCAAGAAAGATAAATCCAACAATGGCCACGAAAAGTATTGGATTCCTTCACACGCACAGTTGCTACGGCTCAAACGCCTACAATCCAATGATGTGAAGTCCAATTGTGCAATGATAGCATCACCGCAGGAAAGATAAATGCGACTATGGCCTCACAATGGCCATAAAAAGTATTGCTACGGCTCAAACGCCTACAATCCAATGATGTGAAGTCCAATTGTGCAATGATAGCATCACCGCAGGAAAGATAAATGCAACTATGGCCTCACAATGGCCATAAAAAGTTTAGTACGGCTCAAACGCCTACAATCCAATGATGTGAAGTCCAATTGTGCAATGATAGCATCACCGCAGGAAAGATAAATGCAACAATGGCCTCACAATGGCCATAAAAAGTTTAGTACGGCTCAAACGCCTACAATCCAATGATGTGAAGTCCAATTGTGCAATGATAGCATCACCGCAGGAGAGATGATGCAACACAGAATGACCCTTTCACGTTCACGTTTTCGTTCGAGCTGCGACACGTTCCCATAGAAATTAAGATGACACCGGATACAATTCTGTTTTGTAAACAAGCTATTCAAGAAATGTTCGCTTAAAGGCTTTGTCTTGCAGAACTCTTTCATTTAATAACATTTGTTGTCAAAAAGATGTAAAAAATGCGTGACTCAGGAAACGTTTTGGACCTTAATTTTGTTCGAGGTGCACTGGTACATTTCCTGATTTAACGACCTGCGATGTTACTGGCCATATTTCTCCTACACCTTCCGCAGTAGGATGGGAAACGTAGTAGACATATGCTCATGAAAGAAGGATGAGTGAGGTAGTCAATCGCTTTTATCATACCAATAGGTGTCCTATGGATTGAGATGGACGTACATCCGCTATCCATGCCACTCAACATGATCTGCAAAATGCTTCCCTTGATAGTATGATCGCTAAACTTTATCTCTGTTCAACATTGGGTACCAGAATATCATATTAGTAGTTTGACTACTAAACTTACAACTGGGAGATGTACGTGAATCGTAAGTCGGAAGACAAACCCCCTCTGTATGATCAAATACAATACCATGCAATTACATACAAATATCCTCCGTATGATCGAATTGATGTAGTGTTTGAATTACCGTTCCAAAAGATTCCACAAAGTAATTCATCTAAGAATACTTTGAAAAGTTTCAAAAATACCTAACAATACTTCATTTGTACTTCTTTGTTAAATTTTCACGATGGAAAATTTGTAAAATTTCAAGAGAAAATATATGATACTGCATAATATTCACTCTCTAAGAGATTCTAAAAACATTGCATCTCCTTGGCATTATATTCTTCCAGATCCAGATCATAAGAATAAGCAGCTCTCATTTCATGTAGTCACACAAGGGAGACAAGAGGTAGTGTAATTGAAGCACAGAATCAACTGTCTGCTGTAAGACCTTTACTATTTGATTCAGCCTGCTGATGCAACTACTTTCTTCTTCATCGCGCCGGAATCATTGCAAGTCATATTAATTCTATTAGACATCTAAAAACGAGTGGTTCTGTATATATTCTTCAGAAATCTCAAATATGAAATTACAACAGAATAACGTAATAATTCAGAATGTCCATCTGTTGACGAGGAACAGAATATCCACCAAAATACGCACCCATATGTAAGAGCATCGTAAACGTATGGACAAAATAAATGTGAATCATTGGATCAGAAGAGCAAAGATCTCCCTCAGTATATCAATTATTTTAAGAGCTGTATTTCATGGCACCATCATGGTGCTAAAGTGACAACTCTGTGTGAGCAGGTCAGACCACCATTAGTGTATAATTTTTTGAGGTACTCATTGAATGTCCATTACATTCAGTCGCAAGATAACAAGAAACATGCTCCAACTGACTCCAACGACTCGAGATTCTCTTAGTCAATTGACTACATTAAGTGTAAGTATATATTAACATTCACTGAATTTAGTCGTAATCTAACAAAACATGCACCATTTAAATGTAGCTAGCTGCCAAGTATAAAATATTTATTTTTTATTCACTTCAAAAGACAGACATTTAAAGGATTTCATTCAATCGACAGTTTGAGATTGCAATAGCAAATCAATAGAATATTGATTTGCTATTGAATGAATATTGATTGAATAGAATAATCAATAGCAATGCAATAGAATATTTTGGGACATTCTTCAAAATCCGTCCTTCCCTACTCATTTGAACTCTACTATCACGAAAATTGGGGTGCGGGTAATATTCGAGTCTATGTTGGTACCGCGAACTTAAAGCGTGTTGCACATGGTCACATTACGACGTGGGTTATATTTCGGTTTTTATAACATGGCGCGTCAGGGCCCCTCTTGATGGATTATCTCACGGCGTGCCCCGGTTTTATAATGTCGCATGATGTGACATTAGTGGCACGACCACGGCGCGACATGCCTGACATGAAGGCGCACTCCAACAGATATTACACTTCAATCGGCGGGTCGTTCTGGTATAGTAAGTTTTGCAATAAGAGTGAAATTTTTTTTACAAAATTCCTTGCCAGAAAATTAGGGTGCGGCTTACATTAGAGTATATACGGTAATTGGCATCTGAAAGACAGAAAACAGTTTGTCACAAGTTGTGATATAAAAATTAACCAGAATGAGTATTGTATGTAGTTAACTGAGCTTGAATATTTTTAAAAATATTAAATTATGAACAATTTATTTTGATAAACATTTATTGTTTTCATTATTTTTACATTTATTTTTTTATAACTGGGTTTATTTATCTTATTTTGAAAGTTATACTTATCCCATATCCATTGTTATCCCAATTATCACATCTTTATTCCATCCAGCTGGTCATCTAAGCATTAAAACATTTTAAGAATACTGGTATTGCAGTGATCTGTTAATTTCTTGATCCTGAAAGCTACATTCTTTTCCAAGAATGTGAAATTACTACCTAATACAATCCTATTTTTAGAAAACTTTTGTCTCCTGACATTTCCCAGCAGGATATTATTTTGGGACAAATTGGACAAACTCTTTTTATCAAGACATCGCTTTAGGGGACACATGTGGTGTGAGGGCATTTGAAAGGAGAAAAATATATTAATATTTTCAAATGGAAATGCATCCATTTGAAATTTTAAAATCAGACATAGTAGCACCGTTGAATTTAAGGAACTTTCAACTCTCCTTCATGGTTCCACTTCATGGTAACACACTCATGAGTTACGAGTAATTAAAACTATTCTATAACTTCCAGTTAATCAAATTATCATAGACATGAAAATAAATATCAGGAACTGCTAAAAAAAGGCGGCTTTGGAATGGCACTAGCTTCAGAAAAGGATTGTTCATTATGATAAAATCTTTTCATCCTGAGAGCATATGGTATGCTTGAAATGAACAATTTGAAACTGCACTAAATAAACAAGAAACCAAAAATATTTGCTGAAGCAACTGAAATTTAGTTTTGGTAAATGGACAACTCTGCAATAAGTTACAAATATACATTCAAATACCATTATACGAATCAGCAAATGTGCTGCATGTTTTGTACATATACATAATAAAGACAAACAATACCATTCATGCATACATTAATATGATAATAATTTCATTACAGTAATAACCAAAATTTACATAAATCAAAATGCTTAATAAACATCTACCAACACACCCAAAGCAAAAGCTATAGTGACTTTGGTTAAAGTAATGGATAAAAAAACAAAACAACCCCAAATTAGGATTACAGACAAGCAAAACTTCTAATATTTGGTCTAGTTGGCTATTTTTCATTCCTCATGCTTCTTTTTCTCATTAACATATAATATCAAAATACATAATAAGTAGTAGGCTACACATAAATAAATCAAAAACTTAGGTAAACATGAAAGCATAAAATAAATGAAGTAGTTCAACAATAAAACATATGTACAAACCTACATACATTTAATAGTAGACCATCACAGATAAAAAATGTACTTCATTTCTGGCTCATTCATTAAAAATAGAAACTCAAAAATATTTCTCTTATCAACATCATTATTCATTGCTCTATAAGCAAATGTTAACATACTTTGTAATACAGCATTACTGCACAATGATTTTCAGTACTTCATATTGAGAGTTATTAATTAAGAAAAATTCTTATTTTTTGCTACAAGCTGCCACTACAACTGAATTAATATAACAATAGTAAATTAATGTACTAATGCAAGTTTCTTAAACCAATAATGCTGTTTTGACCAATGTCTTTTCTCAGATAGCTACATTAAATTGCACAGTGACAAAGATGAGTTTCATGCTGTGTGAAGAGTTTTGAACACTACCACAAAAAACTGACTGTCAGAGTTCAACAAGAAAATACTCATAATTTATAATGCTATCAAAATTTTAAAATTAGGCTGAGATCAAATTGATCTCTCAGTTTTTCAGACTTTTTACTTTTTTGGTTTTCTTTTAATGTTCTATATAAAACTTCACAATGCAGCATTTGCAACAAGCAAATCATTAAAAGACTTGACTTCTACTCAACAATGCTTTGAAATGTTTAATTATTATTAACAACTATATAATCTTACTCTGTAAAAACAATTGTATTAAAAGGTACTTGACCTGTCTGTAATAATAATAATAATAATAATAATAATAATAATAATAATAATAATAATAATAATAATAATAATAATATAATACTGTGTCATTAATTTTTGAGCATCAAATTACACAAATATTTTAATCTAAACATCTTCCTCTCTGAAGATTTATAAAGAAAAATAAAGTGGCAAATATAGAGTACAAAATTGCACTGTATGAGTGATGCAAAATTGTTGGATGTTTACTAATGAACAATCAAGAGTTAATGTTCCATACTGTTTATAATCCTAACCAAAAATTCTATTTTTTTCTTTCAAAACAAGTGTTTTAAAAATTGAACTTATTCTAACACATCTTTGCAAAGATAGAACCGTACTTAGAACATATAAAGTAATGCTTTTTGTACACAAAATTTCCGATTACATCACAGATTAAAAACATTACATTTTCATTGTTTTTCTGGATTGTTTTTATCTTTTACAACTGAACATCATGTGGACATTTAAAAAGTACAAAATCAAGCATTTTTCTTAGACGGAAGAATAATCATTATTTGCCTCAGTGTAATAAGGAAATCGGCTGAATTCAGGGAAGAAGTTCAAGAAGTTTTACCTGAATCTTCAAAGAATGCTTTTGGAAGACTTTTGGACTGAAAGGTTTGCAATGAAACTAGTCACAAAGTGAACTTTTGCCTACAGAAGGAAGACCAATGTCAGTCACTGTCCATAAATATGTTCATACATTTCTAAAGAATATTATGATTAATCTGGATATGATCACTACAGTGAAAATCTCACAATTCAGTCTTAAATAACTACAATGTTCACATGCTAAGGACGTGTACAGAAGTTTATCATTAACATGGGAATAACTTAATAGAGCTAAGGACAAAAGTGAAATAAATTCAGTAAATACAGTTGAATACTTTGCACCGTTAACAATTTTTCACATTAAAGAAATACTTTTAACACAAAATGTGAAAATATGAAATATTTATAATACTCAAATTATTAATAGATATGGAAATGTAGAAACTCAAACGCAGAATTAAACCCACCTATAGTAATCAGATAACCTGTATGCAGTGTTTTGTCCATTTGTTACTCACAATTAGACCTCTTCCGGCCCACCATTTGGGGAAAGTGGGGTGTTATTGGACGTAATTCAGTCTATTAGTGAGGAGCAGACCATTTTTGCAAGACCTTTGCAGTATGTTCTAAGAGTGTTCTAGAAAAATGTTTTTTTTTTTTTTTGGGGGGGGGTTAAACACCTAAAACATGTTTTGATGAAATTAACAATGTCTACAGGTGTGATCATTCAATTAATAGCTCATTAAATTGCTTTTGACAAGACAAATCGATTGGGACAATTTTAGCTGGATCCTTCTAGATTATTCTGGAAGAATTCTATAAAAAATGTCTTTTGCATAATTAAACCAAATTTTATAATGAAACATGAATGTTAAAAAAAAGTATTTATATTGATATTTTTCCATGGAACTTTCTATGTCTGAAGACATAAGAGCCAGACAACTGTATTATGTTTAAAAGGTCATCATTATCATTTACATTATTATCAGAGGCAGCAAGAATTAGACCAATTTAGACTGTTCTGGGAAAGTCAAGTTTACTAGTAAAGACCATCTCTTTCTTGGTCTTTCTATATCTCTCTTTCCATTTGGCTTGTAATAGGTCTGCTTGGACAATCTTTCATTGTTCACTCTTTTCAGATGATTCAGTCAGATTTTTCAATACTCTTTTAGTTTATCTTCTATGCTGCCTATATCGTTTTTTCTTACATCTTCATTTCTCAATTGGTTCACTAATGTATGATGAGTTACTCATCGATGCCTTTGACATACCTCAAGATTTGTGTTTCTTCTGCCATTATTTTTTGTTTTCCTTGAATGTTGTTACCCTTGTTTCATGCCGAAAGGGAGAACAGGAATGTTCATTGTTTTATAGTTTTAGAGTCTTTCCACACTTTATTTCAGTTTCTCACAGAAATGAGGTTGGTAGCCCCAACTACTACTAGCCCTGCATAGTGCCCGTAAAATGACTAATGGACATAATTCCAAGGAAAAGTTGCAATAAGTCAGACCAACATGTTTAAAATATATATTTGTAATGAACTTGCATAACATAAACAATAATTTTTAGTAATGAAAATACCTGCCAGAGGCACCATGCTAAGCTAGAAAAAAGAATGAGAAAGATATACCCTTTCCATTCTAAAAAATATTTTCAAATATCTATTGAAAGCACCCCTTGGGAAGTTCATGCTCTTTATGTAGGAAGAGCAATGATGTGTATTATGTGGCATCTGCACCTTCATGCAGCAGCTTCAAAGTTCTGCTCAAGCGATTATGTTTTGCAAAGGGTATATAGGAATCATTGCAACCCAGGTATTAGCTTCCTTTCTATGTGTGGAGTAGTGAAATACCAGTGACTGATAACTGAATGTTTGGGACTGTACATTTTTTGTGTGTGGAGGGGCACACATTCTTGCAAAATAAAAATTATAATGATGATGATGATGATAACAATAATAATAATAATAATAATAATAATAATAATAATAATAATAATAAAAACAACAACAACAACAATAGCCGGTCTGGATGGCTGAGATCGCTAAGGCAGTAGTGCCATAGCGATCTCGGACCCAAGGAGTCCTGCCTCAGGCATGGTTGTATTGTGTTCGTCCTTTCACACCCCTATCATCATCATATCGAGTCATCCTCATAGTTACCATACCGTTATATGCACTAGTGGTCGCTAGTGACCTAGTATTGATGCGACCTTAAATAACAAAAAGAAAAAGAAAATAATAATAATAACAACAACAACAAACAATAATAATGCCATATGGCTTTTAAATAATTCTTCCATTCATATTTGAGGGGATGAGAACAAAAATCAGGTAAGTGACAAGGGCAATACCTGGAAGGACATGCTTTTTATGTTGTACATTCAATAAAAAATTACAGAACATGTTTTGTCAAGTATTAAATTTCATATGTAGTATAGAACTGAACTATGGGATCACTTACTTGACTTTTTCCCCTAATAAATATACTGTCACGTTGTGCACATACACACTAATTTTGAGCAAATGAGTCTTCTCTGATTTTTATTTTCACCCCCTTACTTATTATTTTTGTTATATTTTATAAATATTTCTTTTGTCCCACCCCAAGTTACATCATCATAAATGATGCAAGGAAAATATATTTTCACACACAAATGTTGTTATAACACATTCAGATCATGCATTGGAAGGATTAAAATTTCTATTCTAATCTTTACTCATGCTTAGTCTTTTAGTATTGTTTCATTAAGACCCATAAATATTATCGATGTGATTGACAAATCTAAATCATGTTTTAAAGATATGCATAATAGATTAAAAACAGTTTACAAAACCCGCAGAATGCAGATCAGTAGAAACAAATTTATAGCAATTTGAATATTTGAATCGTATTCTCTATATATTTTAACATTACAAATAAAGCTTCTTATTATTTCATCAGGACAGATTACCCCAAATATGGGCAACAATAAAAAGAACCTTCTCTCTTAAATAGCTAAGAGCATCCTGGTTAACTTACCATCTAGACAACTTCGTAATATCTATAGCTCAGGCTCCAACATTGTTCGAAACATTTTTAATAAAAGGTACAAAACGGCTGAAAATGTCAGTAGAATTAAAAGAACACCAAGCACGATCCATGCACATATACCAGGTAACTCAACAACACACAGGCAAAATTTAGCTAGTTGCTGCATGGATTCTCCTTTTCACACCAATGAAGCTAAAGTCAGATATCACCTTATGATCCGTACTGTAGAAAAAACTCGCACATGCATTAATCTGCTTAGTGCATGTGTACGATGATTCTGGAGTAGACAAACTGATGATACCATTATGGTGGAATTTGGATGTATCTGCAGAAAAAACACACAGCTTAGTAATGGAC